>CM029599.1:41743946-41855139 GCA_017311375.1 Mytilus coruscus | reverse complement strand
TAAAGGGCCCAAAATGACTAGTGTAAAACAATTCAAACAGGAAAACCAACGGCCTAATCTATATAAAAACGAGAACCGAGAAACACTTATGAACCACACCAACAAACGACAACTACTAAATAACGGGCTCCTGACTTAGTACGGGTGCAGTATGATTTCAGACTACAGTTCAGTAATATTCAGACCAACTGAGAATCGTCGTGTAAAAAGCAGTACAATCGAGTATAAAAAGTGGCCATTTCAGACTTTTTCTTGTTTTTAGTGTCGCTTAATAAAAGGCACCTGTCGTGTTGCTCATGGCAAGTACAAATTAGGTGATAAGTCTTTTAATCGGACGTATAGCATTCAAACGAACAATCAATTACATGTTGCTCATATCTGGATACATTTTTTTAGAAAATACCTGACACTCAATTTATGCAATACTATCTTATTTATTTTGATGCATTTCTTTCGCCTGGTATTTATACCAGGACATTCTATTGTTTACTGTTATTTCATATAGCTTATCTTTCAGGTAAATTCATAATAACATATACTGTTATGTAGTCAATTATTATTGAATTTGTGAAACACAATAACTGTGACTGATAGTGAAAAAGTAGATCGGTCAAAATTGTAGTGAAATATGCCTAGTTCATGAATTCTGTTACCTTCCAACAATAACGACACAAGTCTGAACTCCCATTTCACAACTACCCGAATTGTCCAATGACTCGCATATTAATGAAAAGAAATCCAATTTCAAACTTACAATCTTTCAAAACGGTCAAGTTGAAGTTATCCCTTAGAAATGATTACAGACGCCATTACGAGTACTTTGACCGTTATAGATTATCTGTGTCACATATGACCACAGACAAGTACTGTCAAATTATCACAATCCCGTCCTCTTTTCTTCGATTATGATAATTTCGAATGAAAATTACCGCCTTATTTGTACTAATCATGTGCAACATGACGGTAACACTAGTAGATCAGGATCTGCTTACCTATCCGAAGCAATTTAGATCACCCCAATTGGTTTGTTGGATTCATGTTGTTCAGCTTTAGTTTCATATTTAGTGTTTTGTGTACTGGTTTGACTTTTCGTTGTTTTTCGATTTATGCCATGTCAGTTTCCCTTCCACATATGAGTTTATAATGTGCAATTTGTATCCTTAGACTTTTTCTTTTTTTTTTTTACAAAACATGAAATTTAAAAATTTTAATTCAAAGTATTACAAGAATGTTGATAAGATACCAAAGGGGCAACCAAAACTATCGATTAACGAAAAACATACAATACCATTGCCAAAAGGAAAACCATCAGATGCAAACAATTACATAAAAACCACACAAAATACTTGGCCAACAATAATCCAATTAATAATCAGGATGAACTCAGGTGCCCTAGAAAACAATTCATAGCCTGAATAATAATAATAATAATAATAATAATAATAATAATAATGATAATAATAATAATAATAATGTATACAAGATTAAATTAAATTGAAATAAACGGTGAAAGGTGAAGTGAAGATTATATGATCGAAATGCATGAATCTCTTTAAACGTTTTCAGTGTCTGAGCATAAAGTTGATGAACCAGGGTTATGCCAAATAACGTCTCGCCCTTTTTCTGAAAAAGTTCATCGGAAGATACCAAAACCTTGTCGATAAATATATATATAAATATATATCAACACAAATTATACATGATGGTCGAAGTATAGATTCTAGGTACTGACGTTGTTGATCATCTTAATCACGTGTTATAGTGTTCTTTTTTATTTGTCTTTGTATATATTTAACCTTTACTGTTTAGTCCATTTTGGTAATATTCCTATGACGTGGCTTGGTATTTATACACCCCGCTATTGTGTTATTGTGCTATGGACATTTTTGTATTCTTGTCTTTCATTTTTGCTCATGTACTTTGTCTATAGAGTGTCTAAATGCCATTTTGTTTTATAGTGATTAAGATTATTACACAATGTTGACTGCTGTACCCAAATTTCTGACATTTTTACCTATTATAAATAAGAAAATGTGGTATGAGTGCCAATGAGAAAACTCTCCATCCAAGTCACAATGTGTAAAAAGTAAACAGAGTTTTTCTCACACATTATTGTCAATATAATAGAATTATATGCGACAGTAATACAAGTGAGAGGTTTAGCTAACTATAATACCAGGTTAAATCCATTTTCTACATAAAGAAATGTCTGTACCAAGTCAGGAATATGACAGTTGTTTTCCATTCGTTTGATGTGTTTGAGTTTTTGATTTTGCCATTTGATAAAGAACTTTTCGTTTCGAATTTCCTTGGATTTTGGTATTTTTATTGTTTCACTTTTCTTTTGAGAGACGACATTTAATGCAGAAAGGCCCCTTAAAATTGATTGGTGAGAATTATCATTTGTGATAAAGGTATTCATTAAAATCGAATAATATCCTAACAGTACAAAAAGCACTGGCTACCTTTTTTACCCGAAGGACATGTAATTGGATCAAGTAGAAAAATACAAAATCCCGAAACTAATTTGATGTACAATAATAATTAAGAAACTGTAATTAAAAGATCACACGCATAGCCTGATAGCTCTGTTACCCGAACATCAGTTAAAAGTCATTTAAGATACAACGCTTTATATGCATACCTTACCCCAAACATGGAAATGTAAAAAGTACAGAAAAAAAATATATATTTGAGATTCGAATAAAACCTACCCTTTAAAAATGAAAATGAAAAAGAGATAAACAAATAATTTAAGATAAATTAATATACTATTAATAATTAAGATATCGAATCAAATGTTTAAAATTAACCAACTTTAACGTTTGTTAGTAGTTTAAAAAAGAAAACAGAAAACCGGTTTTTATGTCAATTTACTCTGTACCGTATTTCATCAAATCGGTCAGCGAATTACAACAGTGTTTTCTAAAATTATGTGATTGTAAATTGTTTGCAGCCAAATAGATAAACACTTATTGAACGATTGATTACTTATTGCTTGCTTAACGTCATATTTCCACATAAATTAATAAATCAATATGGCAAATTCTACAAAAAAGGCCTTCGGGGATGGAGATATTAATTGCCACTGATATAAGTGGTAAACCCGGTAGGAGCAGAAATTTTGAATCGTAAATTATCACCGACTGACCACTCAGAGAGCCATTAAAGTGAATATTTTACGTGAAGAGATCGTGATAATATCACAAGACTACATTTTATTTTAATCTGAATAGACTCGATTGGGACGACCAAACGGACTGCAAATCAGCATAGGTCATACTGCTGGATTGAAAAATTCAAGTTGAACGTACTTATCTACCTTTTGCCATTGTTTGAGTCGACTTACGTTTGATTACAAACATTCAAGTGAAGTTTAAACACTATTTCCTGTGGTAGAAAGTAGTTAGTATTATCATTGAACGATTACCAGAAAGTAATGTAGAGCTATCATTTCACTAATGTCAGTCAGTTTGATTGAACAAACGCAAAAATAGTTAATTTTCAATTATGGTCAATTCATATGTTATTTACATTATCAAACATGGTATGCATATAACCTTTATACATCTTATACGAAATTTGTCATTCATTTGCATGAAATATTATTGCCATTTGACTTTTAAGAACAAGTAACCTATCAACAATGTTTATAATAAAATGATATATGTAGCAAATTTACTCATCATTATTAAAAATATTAATTATACTCACCCCAGTATAACGTTCATAAGCCATCGTGCATAGCCATGAATTCCACTTTTGTCATCCAAATGGTTGGTATTGATGGTAAAACCAAAATTAAAAGCTATCCTCAACGGAAGGAAACCTGCATGCGCTAGTGCATGTGATGATATAATGTCCTTTCCTAAAACTTGTAGTGGATTGATGGTACAGTAACAGCTGACATCAACATTTTCCACCAGTAAACGACCATTGTACGTCAACGGAGCATAAAGTCCGATTCCTTCTATTTCATGTATGGATAAAACGGTAGTCTTGATAGACATAGGCCAATCCTTATCATTTGTGAAAAAGCAAAGTTCATCTCCTGGTCTTAGAGATGAAGCATGTTGTGGGTTTCGGCTCTTTCCAACAAATATGATATGTTCTGGAGACAGTGTGATTTTGCCAAGATCATGAACTATCTCAAGGAATGTGAACTTACTATTCCTTACTTGATGAAGCCATGCAATCACTTCGTCTTTTGCTAGTATTCCATTGCTGTCAATGATAAGGATGGTGTCACCTATTGAAAGATCTTTCATTCGTTTAAGCGTTCGGTTGTGCAGTATTACAAGAGCATCTTCATGGAAACAGCCTCCACTGCCATTTGATGCAGCAGTGTTGGTCCTATTATCTTCTTTTGGTGATTCATAAGTGAAACGCCCCTTTAAAGCTAGATTCATTGCCATTTGCATCTTTGTTCCCTTTTCTTTGTTAACTTCAGATACAAGATGATGAATAGGATACAAGTCAAGTGAACTCCATAGAGGAACTGGGGAATACTCCAGTGACTGTACCCATGCAATCCAATCATTTCGTTGAATGCTTTCTAAAGATTTCTTGCATTTTTCTATGTTTCCACCGCTCCAGTTTAAAGATAATGAATGAATAGTGGACAAACTTTTCTTAAGGGTACTATTTTCTTCTTCTTTTAAGAAATCCATACTTGCATCTCTCTGAAGAAAAGACATTTTCATTGCCAATGCTGTTTGTGCATCTTCAAAAGAATTGTTAGCCAACTTATCATTCACTACCTTAACTAAACCTGTTAAGGATCCTCCAATGTATGCTCCAGTGATAACATACATTCCCCATTTGTCAAAGAAAGCTTTCCATTTCATCACACTGCTTTCATTCTTCAGGTCATAGTTTGCAGGAAGAGCGTTGATATCAATTTTAAATTCGTCAGTGATTTTAAATGGTGTCTTGACTACAACCTTTTGGATTCTATGTTCAACTAGGAATGACGATTTATCTAACGTTTGAGCTGTGGATTTGCTGGATTCATTGCTATTATTGTAACCGTTTCGTACCTGTAAATTAAAGGCTTCATAGTTCATGTCTCCACCTATATCTATTTGCAACTCTCTCAAACTCTGGTTCACATAATCCTTTGAATCTTTAATCGATTCACATTTAATTTCAAACGATGAGCACTCTTTCAGATTGACATTTGCAGGAAGTCCATATTGACCTTTGTCATCTTCTTGCATAAGCAATGGGGAAAATTGACTCGCTGAATCTTTGAAAATGTTATAACCCTTTCCGACATGGTAGTCAAAACCAGCACTCTGTTCATAAGATAAACCAAAAACTTCTTTAAATACTTTTTGCATCCCCATGTTTATTCTGATCGGATAAAATTTGGTCATTAATTTGTTCATTGACAAGCTCTGCAGATCTTTTGTTTTATATATATTAAGATCTCGAAATCTTAGTTGAAGATTTAAGACATCATAGTCAAGTTCTTTCGTGTTTTTCTTATTTTTGTAAATATCTAACATATTATTTATCTCCGATGGCAAGACCATTACTTCCCACTGCAGTAAAGTTGCATGCATGATTCAGCAATCTTCCATTGTAACTGCTGAAGAATTTATAATTCGCTCCGGCTTAACGCTTTTGTCTATTCAGGTCTAAAACAAACTGCAACAGCCTCATGTCCTATTTCATCGTTCGCTCTGTTCAAGACTCTTTCACATGCTTGATATAATATCTTTGGCTGCTTGTCGCCGTTTGGTAGTAGATACCAATCACCATTCAGTTCTAAATCGTTGTCTTCTGGTTTGTTTTCTTGTATAACAATCTCTGGATTTATTCCCAAATGGAGTTTAACTACAGCCTGCACCTGCGCTTTCTTTGTTTCTACCAGTTCTTCCCAACGTTTACGGTTACGGGCAATAGACGTTGCATGAGTAAAAACTACTACAACGTTTGGATTGTAACAATCAATCGCATTGACCTTTCTTATGCCTCTTAGTACCCTCGCAAAATTAGTGCTTACGCCGTCTATTCTGTTGTCATGAATGCCCAGTACTATCATGACCAAATTTGGATAACTGTTTCTTATATGCGGATGTGACTCCAGAAAATATTTTATGGACATAATGTTTCTCGCATCCTGTTCTAGACCATTGGTATCACAGAACCCGGGAGTATCTACAATTGATAGCAGCAGATCGGGGATTCTCCATTCTTGGTTTCAAGCTAACTGTATATTCAGTTGTAGAGCGTGTCTCTGATCGGACTTCACTTGTTTTTGCAAGATCAGTTTCAAACAAATAATTAACTGTAGAACTTTTGCCAGCTCCGCTTAAACCAACTAACAATATGAAAACTTGATTTGGCGATCGTTTCATCTTCATTGCATTAACAGACATCTTCATAGCAGGATGGCGTTTACCGCTGAGAAATAATTCTTGCAATTGTTTTTCATTTGCTGGCAGGGACATCCACTCTTTTTTCCTAAAACATGACATACACATAATAAGTTTCTTATTTTTAAACAAGTTAAATAACACCTTCTAAAAGAGGAACGTCAATATGGATTTTTGTTTATCAAATCAACGATCACAAATGCTATATGTGTATGTCCGTCTCGGTGTGTGTTCGTTCGTTCGATCGTTCGTTCGTAACATTAACTCGATTCTCAACCAGTAACTAGGTTTCATATTCTTCAGTGTATAAATGTATAGTGTATTTTCTATTTTGTTTTAACCAGAGTGATTTTGACTTTCTCCCAAACATAGTCTTTTGCATATCATGCTTGGCGTAATAAATTATAAGTTTGATATTTTTATGAGTTTTTAAAACCACTGGGTCCAAGCCATTGCTTGGTGATGTTCCGAGAGTATCACCTACCCAAACATCATCACTTCTGTATTGACATGAAATATGAATGGTATTGTCATTTTCTGTAAATTCTTTATTAATTAATTTTAAATTATTCCAAAAGTTGGGTTTTCTACACCTAGTATAAAATAAGGAGATTTGGTGTAATGTTAATGAGACAGCTATCCTCCAGATGTTAGCAACTATAAGTCGCCCAGGCATATATATTTTTTTTCCCAACTTATATGAGGTTTTGGCTTTCAATTTTCTTAAACTTCGTTTTTGGTTTTGCCTTCCAACTGTCTGAAGTAACACCTCATAGGCCTGGTATCTTTAAATACTGTTTATACATGGACTTTTTGGGATGAAACACGATCAAAGACCTTTATAAGTGGAGAAGCAAGCGATTTCGTACTTTTCATACATAAAGATAGACGAAAAATTTATGTGAAAAAAATGGTATCCGCATTCTTAATCAAATATCATTTCATCGGATTTTGACCTGCCTTTAACATACAATCACTTTAAGTGGTAGAACTGCGGTATGGAAGATAACTATTACAAATGTTTTGGAAAAGAGAGGCGAAAGATACCAAAGGGACATTCAAACTCATAAGTCAAAAATAAACTGACAACGCCATGGCTAAAAAAAAAGACCAACAGACAAACAACAGTACACAAAACACAATATAGAAAACTAAAGACTGAAGAACACGAACTCCACCAAAAACTGGGGATGATCTCAGGTGCTCCGGAAGGGTAAGCAGATCCTGCTCCACATGTAGCACCCGTCGTGTTGCTCATGTTAGTACTAACCCGATAATAAGTCTAATTCGGTAGGTCACATTCGGGGAAAGGGAGACGGGATTGTAGTGACGACAATTGGAACATATCCGCTATCATCTGTGAAACGGATATTCCATAACGGTGAACCAACTCGTGATGGCGTCCGGAAAATTTACGAAAGAATGACTTCAACTTCACCACTTGGAACTTTTGGTTTAAAAGCTTCATTGTGAGCAGCAACCCTCTATCAAGGAAAGCATGATAGCCCTGGAATATCGTATCAACTGGTAGATATATACTCCGTATGCAGGCGCTGCTGGAATGTTGCTACATAGAAAGGGAAAGTTCACAATTGGGAAGCTGAAATCATCCCTTTTGTCGTAAAGTTTATTTTCAACCGGACCTCATTGTCAATTTCTAAATGTAAGTCAAGATATGAGGCAGACTTATCTGTATTTGCTGTATCCTTTATCTCAAGTTCGAGGGGTTAGATGTGGTAAACATAGTCACCAAATTTTGAGTTATTTAGTGAGAGAACATCGTCTATATATATAGAGGAAAGTGATGTTTAAGGATTCTGAAAGTAATTTTGCGTTTTAACTTAGTAGTTATTGAAACAGGAACCATTCATTTATGTTGTTTACATTTGTTTATGAAAATGATGCAGCACTTTCTAAGAAAATTGAACAAGTTTGACTCCACCAAGCATTCATTTAAATGATTATATATTTTTGAAAGATTCATAAATCAGATGCTGAAAATATAGAAAAATAATATAAATACATGAAATGCTACTAAAAAATACGTACTGAGGAATGACTCTTGGCATCATTTCGATAAAATTGTGAAAGCTTGGGGAAATTAAATTGAGAAAAAAAGGATTGAATAATACACTTATAATTTTTCAGTGCTAAGCTATCATGCTATATTGGGTGAAAAAAGAGAACATACAGAATTTCACCAAATCTTGTTTATCTCAGAGATTTTAATGAAATTAACTCAAATATGAAGTTTTATAAATATTTCATGAAGATTGAGTAAATCCTGGGCCTTAACTATGATGACTCAGCATAAATTCACAGTTTACAGTATGCATAGTTTACTTAAAGCCCTGAATGCAAAATAAATTCATAATATATGCATATTTGTAATTTAAATTGTTTAGAAGTGCTTATATTTACTCTTCGCAGTCATTGAAACTCATAGATCCTTCCTGAATATTATTGGTGGGGTGTTTTTGTCCTGTCGATAACCCAAAAGTAAGCCGTAACACCTAAATGTGCTTTTTTGTGACCGCGGCATAAAAAAATACAAGCTAGAAATACAAAAATACCTCAATAAAACTTACAATAGTGTGTTCTATCTTAAATATGTACTAAATATTCCATATTGCTAGAAACAGCAGAATAATTTAGGAAATTTGAGGCCTCAGGGAAAAAACGAGAAAATGCCTAACCCCTGGGTCATAAAACAGATAATTAAACTTGTAAATGCTATGATTTTATTATTTTAAAGGTCTTTTGTATAGAAAACAGTAATTGTGCTTGGAATTTATGCAAAAATCAGATGTTAAGCAGTCATTTCTATAAAAATTTTAGTGAATTCATACATAGACTGGTTTCTTCATACATACAACTTTTGCAAATATGGCTTTGTTTAACACTTTAGTTCATATATTAGCTAAATTATGTTAAATATATGGTTAGAGATGATACTGTTGTGACAAGATTTTTAAACTGACTATTTGAGGCAGAAATTGTGAACTTTCATTGACAAATAGGCATACAGTAAGATGTGGACTGGAGACATGGGCAGGATTAGATACTTTATATAATCTTGAATGATGGAATGATTAACTACTAAACATTACATTTATAAAATTCTGAAATGCTTTCAATTTGTTATCAAAATAGTTTCAAACAGGTTCTAGACATTTCATGTCAGAAAACATACACATAGGGTAAGCTGGCAATAATTTAAGTCTTGTTTTCAAATTCTTTACAAAATGAAACAGGGTGGGGGTATAAAATGTACTATAAAAGAAAACTTAGAGTATATGCAGTGATTTCTTTTAGGCTATAATTCTGATAAATAAGTATTGTTGTGAGAAAAGTGTTTTTAGAGAGTTTTCTTTTGAATAAATGTTAGTATAGGTTGCACTTTGTAAATACAGCTGTTTCTCAAACCACGCCTCTTTTGAGGAGATATATAATATTCATAGATAATTTGATTTGTTTACGTACTGGTTCCCGGATATGATCTCTATGTTTCATCTCTTAGAGACACAACTTGGGACTGTAACCAGTATAAAACCATATTGTTGCGGAGAAAATTGAATTCTGAAGTAGGCAAAAAGTGGAGGTAGGGAAGTACAGATTTTAGTATAAGTTTAAACTCTAACAAGTTCAGGGCATATAAATGTTGAAAATATGCCGCACAGCCCTATGTTTTGACCTTTGAATAAAATAGTAGTGCATATCAGCTCTTCCATTCTAGAATACAATTTTTACGAAACTTCATAGTTAAAGTGGCACAGTTTTAGCCGCAAAGGGAGTTCCTATGCGAAATTGCATTGTCTATATTTACAGAAATGCAACCTATATGCTGTACTTACTGTATGCCTTTAGTTTTCAAATACAAACGGCAATATTGTAGAAAATATGATCTGTGCAACCATCTTAGTACAAGCTAATGCTAACACATAATCTACATTAGCACAAAGATAGAACTTAGATAGTGACAGACTGTTTTTGTTGAAGGGAAGGATAAAATGAATTTAGCGTCTACTGACTTTCATGACAAGGAAATTGTGTAGTCTTGGGGAAGGAAACCAATGCTACGTATTGTAATGCTGCAATGTCAATTCGTCCCAAGGTTAACCGTCCCATGCTGAATATTAATGATTTCCCTTTTAAACTTGACTATGTACAGTTATTATTGGAACCATACTATTTACGGTTAACCACACAGAACTAATGCAAAGATAGACTGTTTAAGGTAATGTAGAACAAAAATATGAATTTTGTCAAAAAATGTTATTTTTTTTTTATGTCTGTAGGCAAAATCTTATGACGATTTTAAAATTTCAAACGGTCAAATTCTAAAAAAAAAGTGATTTTCAAGATTTATAAACAATAATTGTTTCGGCATTTTTTTACAGAAATTAAACGATAAATTTTTTTTGTGACAAAGTTTAAGAGTATTGCGTTATCTGAGAGTGCCAGAATTTTCTACTTGTTAAAAAATGTAAATTATTAATTTACATTCAGGCCATTAATATTACCATGACGTTTCAGATTTCCTTTGAAATATGTTCCTACTACGCATTTTAACAGTCGTGAATATTCATATTGAGAACATGTTCAATAACACACAATAATATATGCCTACTAGTGTTCTCTAGTGTACCTCAAAACTGGTCATATTCAGTATACCCTAATAAAAAATGGAACGGTTAATTTCATGTATAGAACCACTGATTCAGGCCCGGTTACGTAGAACATACAAGAAAATAGTACATATTTTAACAAAAAAGTTCGTACGCATAGCTGTAACTTTGTCAAAAGGTTAAACATTTGGGTAATTTTGGTATCAAATGAAAGCTAAACGACTAGGAATCACCGTAGAACCCTAGTTGAAATTTTTTCTTGAATAACAAAATAAATATATGAAATTATGATGGGAGGGAATATTTAGCCTGTTACTCAAATCAGAAGTACCTGTTTTTGTACTACCAAAATTTCGGGAACCAGTGCGCTCTTATATGTAATACAGATATGTTGAATTTTTCAGCACAAGTCAGGATAATGCATAGTTTTGCTATGAAGCTACTGCCAATTTATTTGAATTTAAGATAAAAAAGGCTATGAATGCTTGAAGTTGCGTAATTTAACATAGAAAGCATTTGGCTATGAATTATTGGTTTTATTCCTTCTACAAGACTTTGGCAGATGACGCATGGACCTCTACCATTTCAATTATGTAAATATAAGTAAAATTAAACGATAGAGAAATTTTAGGGTTATCAAGGCCTTCCCCCCTTAAAAACGAGGACAAGCTCATTTAATTGGAAGTATTTAGATCTAAAGTCAAGATTAAAGTAAATAAACGTAGACCCATGTTTTTACAGAAAACAAAAGTTTCCGGATAATACATCTAAAACTTCATATATGATTGCAAACTTCCTTAAATTATCCGTTGACAAATGTAGAAAAGACAATTTCAATTATTTATACTGGCTTTCATTTTTTGAGGGTTGAGCTCTCTACATGAAGGTTAATTAAAAAAAAAATAATAATAAGCCTGTGTTTTGATGCACTAAATTTACAAAGTGTTTTTTTTTCATCTACTGAATTTGTCTTGATAAAATTAAAGTGCAACATTGAAATTCATTTTTAAACTGTGTGCTAACTAGAGTCTGAGTTGGAATGGTTATGTGTTCATACATTGCAATGAAGCGTAGTACGACCAAGTAATAAATCCAAATGTTTTTATGGATTTGAAATATAAAGACGTGACTGAATATATAGTATGATTTGTGTACACCCAAATGTTGAAAATACAAGCAAAATTACATTGTATCGATACAATGTAATTTTGCTTGTATTCAATCTAAAAAAAGGTACAAGATTCTTTTTTTTTTAAGTGTTTCTATGGTTTCTTTTAATGATATCAGATTAGTTTATCCCATTTTTCAGCAACCAATAAATAGATAAGCTTTCAAGTAGTTGGCCTTGTGGTAGAGTGCTCGCCTCGATTGTGGAAGTTCGCTGGCTCAGAGTCAGAATATTGTGTCTGAGTAAAGTAACATGTCTTCATGCGGTCTGTCAACATGTGAAATAGCGCGTAAACAATCCGGATCAGCGCCTCGGTCTAGTTTTCAAACAAAGAATTAGGGTCGATTGTACTGTGTTCTGAAAATTTTCTTCAACATCAAAAGGACATAAACAAAGATTCCGAACTTAAATATATTTGCCTGTAGGACAACTTGGATTCTTGCACAATCAAATATGATTTAAGACAGTGATTTCAGGCAAAATGTATCATTGTAAGTATCCAATCACTAGCTACTGGACTTAAGTTTACTTGCAACTTGCAACTGTAGCAACTTTGTGGTAACAAATAGTAACGTATGATGCCCATGACATGTTGCAATATGAATGACATTGTAATTTCTCCTTTGATATGTATGTCTTTTTTTTATATATTAAGGTAAGAAGATAAGGTATCACTGCGAATAAGACAACTATCCACAATAAACCAAAATGTCGTGGATAAAATCAACTATATTCTCCGATCAGCTTTTAATAATGAGCAAATTCCATACCTTACGGTAAGCTGTAAAATACTCCGAGATAATAAAATATCAAACAATTCAAACAGGAAAACCCAAATGTCCTGATTTGTGCACAATATAGAAAGGTTTGTGTCAACAAAACGATACTAAAACAATTGAGTTAATCAATTCAAAATACTCTTGATATGGTAAAGCTGTCAATTTTTGCTCATTGCATGTCAAAAGTTGATTAAAAGTATATATCATACCTTGAATTTGCCATCTTTAATTTGCAACTATGTATTCAAAAGTTCTTTTTCTACAAAAAATAAACAACAAAATCATTACAACGTGATAAAGTTGACTACATAGACTTCTTAAAGAAAAACCATATATTTCTTTCCACGGACTTGCGGGTGTTTAATTGTACTGACAACGAATAAAAATAAGGGCTGTACTTCTATTGAATTAATCATTAAGGAATTGTATTTGCAATATCATTTTATATATGTGATATGAAAACAAAGCCATCAGATTTATTAGTCATGACAAAGATAAACAATCCACATTAATTATCTTTCATTTGGTGGTCAAATTTGGGAATAGCAGATTTTTCTATTTCACGTCTTGGTTTTAAATTAAAGTATATTTTGATTACTTCTAAATGTGTATGCTTTATTCTTAGAAAAATATTCAAAATGATTGAATGACTCATTAATGAACTTGACATGATCAAGTAATTCAAAAATACCGTCAAATGAAAACATGAATCATGATATAGGTTTAGCTCAGGAGTCGTCGTAAAAAGGTAGCAACACCTTAAATTTATTCAACATAACGTGAACCAACTTTAGATAATATTGTAGATTATAATTGTAGTTTTATAAATTATATTCAACAATTATCGCTTGAAACATTCTCTCGCTGTTTAAAGCAGATATTTTGATAAATCATGTGTAGGTACATTACGTTCACTTATTGGAACCACATTTTGCTGACGTAAAACGATTTCTATATTGATGTGTAGTTTGAGAAGTTTGTAATTTGAGAAAAGAATTACAAATGTTTCAAACGATACATAAGTAAAGGATCTGCTGTAAATCTATGTTAAAAAAAAAAAAAAAAAAATGTGCAGCAACTTCAACAATTAGTGTTCATATGATACTTAAAATTTAACAAAAATGTTAATTATGTTATGTAGATTTGAATGGTTGAGTATTAATATAAAACATGTGTACATAGACTTTCTTTTAAAAGAAAATCCTTTATTGTATCAAAATCTTCAAAAATGTACTGCTATTAAGTTATTGTTTCCCGTACTCTAATGTGTCGACAGCTTTTCCGTAGGCAGTGCTATCTCTCTTGTTACAAATTTGGCAACCGCAGAGCGCAAGTGCGAAAGTAAAAGTCGTGATGAAAGAATACGTAATTAAACAAGTAAAGCAGATAGTCTAAATTCAATCTGAAAGAAAAATTTTAACAACACCAAATCACGTAACAACTGTTATGACAAAGTTCAATAAACTATTTTCATTTTTCCAACTTCTGACGCCGGATGATGTAATATTTCGAAAGGTTACTTATTCTGTTTTCTATGCACAAAATCATCGGAAAACAGTTAATACTCCCCTCTAAATTGCACAAATTATAAGCTTGATTATACTTCTTTAGGTGGTTCTTACTTTACCAATATATTTGTTTTGTCGATTATTCGTTACGGATTCGTCATAAATATATATTCAAGAGTCTATCCTAAATTGAGGTAAATTGTATGGCTTTCCAAATACCGTTTCGATTCCTAACTTCACTGAAGAGACATTAATTGTCGAAATCCGGATATGGTGTACAAAAACCTTTGCACCTTTTGTTTGCGGTATACCATCTTTTCCGTGAGTTTATTGTTTTCTGTTTAGTATTAAATTTATAATTAAGATCCATTTATTACATCGGTGATCCGTTTATTGGCAATCGCCAATGGCAGTCAGCAGGATTTAAGAACATTTGTTGTTCGACCTGTTAGTCAAATGCGTTTTGTTAAAATATACTTTTCACTTTTTGGTCTTTTGGAAAATGTTGCTTGGGATGTATTTAGACTCCTCTAACAAGAAATTTGTTTTGCATGCACACGTATAAAATTGCGGTTTTATCCAACGCAATCATAGGTTTGAACGTTGTTTTCAATTCAGACTTGTTTATATTTTTCCGTTTGGGCTTGTATTATATTTTCCTTCGGGTTGATATGATCCGTTCATCCTATTTTGACTCCTCAAAATTCAAGAGTCTATCCTAAATTGAGGTAAATCGTATGGCTTTCCAAATACCGTTTCGATTCCTAACATCACTGAAGAGACATTAATTGTCGAAATCCGGATATGATGTACAAAACCTTTGCACTTTTGTTTGCGGTATACCATCTTTTCCGCAAGTTTATTGTTTTCTGTTTAGTATTAAATTTACAATTAAGATCCATTTATTACATCGGTGATCCGTTCATTTGGCAATCGCCAATGGCAGTCAGCAGGGTTTAAGAACATTTGTTGTTCGACCTGTTAGTCAAATGCGTTTTGTTAAAATATACTTTTCACTTTTTGGTCTTTTGGAAACTGTTGTTTGTGCTGTATTTATACCCTCTAACAAGAAATTTGTTTCGCATGCACACGTATAAAAATTGCGGTTTTATCCAATGCAATCATAGGTTTGAACGTTGTTTTCAATTTAGACTTGTTTCTATTTTCCGTTTGGTCTTGTATTATATTTGCCTTCGGGTTGATATGATCCGTTCATCCTATTTTGACTCCTCAAAATTCAAGAGTCTTTCCTAAATTGAGGTAAATCGTATGGCTTTCCAAATACCGTTTCGATTCCTAACATCACTGAAGAGACATTAATTGTCGAAATCCGGATATGGTGTACAAAACCTTTGCACCTTTTGTTTGCGGTATACCATCTTTTCCGCAAGTTTATTGTTTTCTGTTTAGTATTAAATTTATAATTAAGATCCATTTATTACATCGGTGAGGTGATCCGTTTATTTTGCAATCGCCAATGGCAGTCAGCAGGGTTTAAGAACATTTGTTGTTCGACCTGTTAGTCAAATGCGTTTTGTTAAAATATACTTTTTCACTTTTTGGTCTTTTGGAAAATGTTGTTTTGCTGTATTTAAACCCTCTAACAAGAAGTTTGTTTCGCATGCACACGTATAAAATTGCGGTTTTATCCAACGCAATCATAGGTTTGAACGTTGTTTTCAATTTAGACTTGTATATATATATATATATATATATATATATATATATATATATATAAACATATCCAAAGGACTTAGTATAGTATACATACATGCATTGTCCCAAAATTTCCTTAACATTAAAAGTATCTGAAAACGTATCATATAATATCATGTAAGATTTTGTATTTATAGTCGATTATAACTTAAACCATGAGGAAATTAATTGATTGTAAACTTTAATGAAACTGATGTTTTTTGAAAATTAATGTCAAAGAAGGCCCGGCATTTTGGCGAAATCACAAAATGAATATTGTTTGATAATAGTATACTGGTGTGTAATATTCATTATACAAATAATTAATTTCTTATCATTTTCAATTTGGATATATATCTATCTGATATAGCAGAGAAGGTGAAAAAATGGTGGATTTGGAAACGAGTATCAACAAGCAATATTAGT
Source organism: Mytilus coruscus (assembly GCA_017311375.1). Taxonomy (NCBI): domain Eukaryota; kingdom Metazoa; phylum Mollusca; class Bivalvia; order Mytilida; family Mytilidae; genus Mytilus; species Mytilus coruscus. Next base: position 41,838,552 of record CM029599.1, on the reverse strand, counting down.
CGCGATTTGATCATGTCCGAAACAATTTCTTCTGGTAAATTTTCTTACTTAACCAATTTCGTGAAAAACGACAGTCTAAGTATAGTTTTGAATATTAACCAAAAGAACTAATAATTTCATTGTTTGTCTAATCTATTTCTTAATTTATGCCCTGAAATGATTCTATCCAAACGGTTCGCATTAACATTAAGATTTCTGAAAACTACCAGACAGTTAAAGATAACTTAAAAAATCAGTTCGCATTGATTCTGGTATTGTTCGAAGTGTATGTTCAATAAAATAACAAGATAGAGGCCACTTATCCAATTCTTAGTGATAATAAAACAAATAATGATTTTTTTTGAAGAAAAACAAATTGTTCTTTACAGCTTTAAAAAAGATGCCGATAGCCGTGATCGTAAAAAAGTTGGTAATGAATAATGAAAAATAAAAAAGGCAACTCTCCTGCAGAGACCAAATGACGTAGAAAGCAGCAACTATAGTTTAACGTTCAACCTTCAACAATGAACAAAACTAATATAGCAAAGCAAGCTTTAAAATTACCAAAAAATGACAAATGTAAAACCATTCAATCAAAAGAACAAACGGCCTGATTGATGTATTTAACAATAAACGAAAAGCAAATATGATATACAGTAACAAAAGACAACCACTGAATTACAGACTTTATATCAGTTGCAGCAAATGAATTAAGGCGATAGTAATTTACCGATGTTCAAATCTCGTACACCAAACAGGAAGAGACAATTTAAAGGTAACACACAGAATCTTAGGGAATCGCATCTACTCCAAAAGAAGCGAGATCGGGTGCGTCGGCAAGGTGAGCGTCTCCTACTTTGCATGCATTACACGCCATACAAATTTACATTAAGACCGCGACAACATGGCGCTAGTACGTTGAGATACCGACACTTCGTATCGGTCAACCAATTCGTGATGGTCACCCTAATACTTATGTTGTCTCAATATCAGTTTTTCTTTATGATAACTCAGTTGGAGCACCTTATGTGTACACATCCCTGTTAATAAATTCTGTAAATTGTGATCATGCACGAAGGTAACGTATTAACGAGATCGGTAAACGCCATACGAGGGAGCAGAGGGGAGGTTACTGCTTCGAAATGGGAAGTTGACAATTGGAAAGTTGGACTCATCACGTCTGTCATAGATTCTAGTTTGAAGTCGCCCATCTTTGTCAATATTGAGAAAAAGATTAAGGTCTTCTAGTTTCGGTAGTATCCTAAATCCAAGTTTAACTAGTATATATGACATGTATGAGATGTAAACACTCATCGAAAAGTTGGTTATTGAGTGACAGGACATCGTCAGTATTTTTCTCTTTGTATGAATTCGGCTTCATATAAGTACAGATACAAGTCGGTCAACAGTAGAGCCTTATTAGTACACATTGGAGTATCGAACGTTTGCTGAAATATCAAATCACTAGACTCTACGGATATGATGTCTATCACAAAGTCCAGCATTTTGATGATATCATCTTTTAGTCTATTTATTTGAAGAGTCAGTGTGGTTTCTCACAAAATAAGATTTGTAATGACCTTAAACAAGGAATTTGTATCTATGTTTCCAATTTTTGTAGAAACGGCTCCGTTTAATGAGACAATGTAGTCAATCATTCAATTGAGCATGAGGAATAGTAGTGTATAAAACGTAGCTAATCAATCGTTTTGCGTTTACTGCAAAATTGTAAAGATTGCAGCTTTTGTAATAGATTTTATGAATTTTATTAAGAATTAACATCTGAATGACACCGCCGGTTGAATATCCCTTATCACAATATTTCAGAAAGACATGTTTTAATGTAGAAAGAATGCCAGTAAAAAATCTGAACGACCCGGCTATATATATATCGTTCTGAATAAGAAGTTGTTTCAAAAGTTAGGGTATCCAATATAAAGATGGGAGATTTTCACGTCCTTTTTTATTTCAATACCATAGGATAGAATTTTTGATGTTCTAAAATCTTCTTTTTCGTGAATGATGTAGGGGTAAATGTGTGATTTCGAGATATTATTGTGAATTCCAAGTTCTTTAGTGAGACATTGCAAATAATGGTTTTTTCATATAAAACTAAATTGTTAGAGGTTTTGTCTGCTGAAACAACAACATATTTGTCGTGAAGAGAGGATAATTGTGTTAAAATTGCCAATGAATTAACTATCCATCAAAGACAATGACGTAACTATAGTTCACGAAAAAAGTAAAATAACAAAAATACCGAACTCCGAGGAAAATTCAAAACGGAAAGTCCCTACTCAAATGTCAAAATCAAATGCTCAAACATATCAAACGATTTTAACAATGAGGAAATCCCATACCGTATGGTAAACTATAAAAGTCCTCGAAATGAGAAAATGAAAATCAATTTAAACGAAAAACTAACGGCCCAATTTATGTACAAAACAATCAATGAAAAACAGTAAGGCTCGTAATAAGAATTGACAAATATGATCGTGCTAACATAAAACGATTTAATTTGAAAGTACAGACAAAAATGTGCACCTGGAAAACTTATAGAGTTTGCATGGACCTCGATAATAAAAAAAAAATCAAATGGACTTATGTTTCGAAAAATTAGAAAAATCTTGGATTTTGAGATTTCTATTTATTTTCGTTTCCACAGAAGGTAAATCATATTGATTGACATGGACAATGGTGGGGAAATACATATCTGATGCACAAAAGTGATTAAAAATTTGTAAACGAGTTGACCGTATCAAACGAAATTCAGGTGTTTGTCTATTATACCATCCTCTGCAGGTTTGAAAAAAAGGAATCTTGATACAAATCCCCAAAAGAGTAATATATCTGAAATACACAATATATTTATCTTTTACATGTTTAGGTCCTACAATGTCTTTACTCAAACAAGTGGCATGGTGAATTGCGTGAGATATGAAACAAAATGGCCTAGTAAGAGCATCCGTCAATTAATGAAAAAAGGGATTGCAAGGTAGGCGGTTATGCAAACTTACATCAAATTAAGCCCCTTCAATAATATGTGCATTGATAGGACACATAATTTGTCCTACTTAAGCGATTTCACCTTTGTCAAATTCTTAATTGAAACAAAGTCGGCACTTTAGAAATGGACCAGACAGACTATTACATGTTAATAATAGCATTTATTGTTTATTAGATAATTGAATTTAACGGGGCAACTGGCATAATTTTTTTTTTATATTATCTTTGTTATGTCCAAAAGTGTGTTATACGATCTGATTTATTTTGAAAGTGAAATGTTCGATTGCAGTACAAAAAGATTAACATGATCTTCAGAAACTGAAATTTGAATTAAGGTTGAAATCCTTTAACCTCAAGGAAAAACGAATGCATCAATTTCCCAGAACCATAAAGTAACAACTTAATTTGTCTAGATAGAATGTAATATAGTTAAATCTGATAGAGCTGTGGCGTGGGTAAATTATGCTTTCATATAACAACTATTGAATTAATCATTTATCAAATGTGTGTCGATAACACGGGTTTTTATTGATTATGAAATGACGTTTTTGCGATGTTATGTATTTAAAAAGGTTTAAAAAATATACAATCCTTGGTTGTCATAACATTACCAGAAAAATATAACTTATATTAAGGCTATAAATATGCAAATTCGAGTCAAATACTGATTGAAGAAAAAAAGTTGACATACCAGTCCAATGTTCTTCAGTTTGCAGCGTATTGACAATAAATCAATGATACACTGTATATTGAACAATGAATTTGTTTGATAAACATGTCGGATTTGTATGTTACATTTTTCAGTGAGACGAGATAGCAAGGAGAATAATGTACACGCACATACGGGTTTCACTAAACAACGCTTTGGTAAACACAAACATTCCTGTAATAAACAAGAGTCCTTTACCATACCAATATGTTCATGACAACAGTATTAATACAGAAAAAAGAATACTCACCTGCCGCCAGGATGAAGGTATGGGAAATAATGCGTTATAATTAAGACCTTAACTTAATTTTTGATAAGTCACCAGGAAGTTTTTGAAACCAAGATGGTGGCTAGAATTAAATATGTAAGCCTTCTGATTGGATCATACACTTTTGGATGTATTTGGAATGGGATCACAGTTACAGGATACCAGTCCAGTACCCACGAATGAAGTTCCTTAATAAATCTACCATCGAATGGTATATAGTACCGAGATGAAAATTATGCGAAGATGCTTACATTTGTAGTATTTCCAAAAAGTATTCATTCTTCTTTCAACTTCTGTTAAATTTAGGTGATTCTGATATGTATACGGTGGATGATTGTCTCAGTAAATTTTCCAAATTTTATTGTCGATTTTCACCAGGGAGTTAATAAAATGACCCTATTAATACTCAGAACAGTATTGCTCTCTTAAATGGCGGTCATGACCCTTCGAGAATTCTTCAAGAAACCATGAAGAGAACTTCTAGTATTACAAATTATTAAAAAAAAAAATATGCCCCTCAATTATGATAAAATTAAAGTAAAATGGGAAATAATAGGGTCCCCGTTCCATTTATTGTATGAAAGATACCATCTATGTGCAAAAGTGATTACGATGTAGGCTAATTAATTTGAATGTTTCTATGAAATGACTTTCAGATTGAAATACATTAAATGAACATTTTCCTGTGTCATATTGTGCCGATATTGTAAGCGTCCCTAAAACTGCTATATAAGGCAATGTATGCCGCATAAGCATGCTGTTTGTTTCAGTCACTGACATACGTTATAATTATGTCTATTTTCGAATTCTTTTGTTAATTTTTTTGCAATAGATTTATTTTTTTTGTTTTATTAGGATTCCAACAGACAAGGTACCCTATGTGTTGTATTGTCAATAATTGTATAAAAAAAGTAAAATAACAAAAATACCGAACTCTAAGGGTAATTTAAAACGGAAAGTCCTTTATAAAATGGCAAAATCAAAAGCTCAAGCACATCTAAAGAATCGAAAACAACTGTCATATTCCTGACTTGGTACAGGCATTTCCTTATGTAGTAAATGTAGGAATAAACTTGGTTTTATAGCTAGCTAAACCTCTCACTTGTATGACAGTCTCATTGAATTCCATTATATTGACAATAATGTGTGAGCAAAACAAACAGACATAATAGGTAAAAATGTCAAAAATTGGGGTACAGCAGTCAACATTGTAATATAATATTAATCACTATAAAAATAAATAACTGTTTCAAGAAAAAAACATAATGGCATAAAGACAAAGTATATAAACAAAAATGAAAGACAAGAATTCAAAATTGACCATAGCACAATAACACAATGGCGGAATGTACAAGTTTCGAGCCACGTTATAAGTATATAATTAAAAATGGACTAAACAGTAAAAGTTAAAAATATACAAGGACAAAGAAAGGGAAATTTAACATGTAATTAAGATGATAAACAACGTCAGTACCTAGTATAATTTAACCTTGTAACCTAACTGCGGAATTTTTCTATTTTTATTTGCAACGTTCAAAAATTCACAAACAACATTGTTTGATTTGAAAGAAATAACTTTATTTCTGTGAGTATTGAAATTTTGTTCTGCTTCTTGTTTGTCCCATACGGATGGTCGTCATGTTTTTCGCGGGAAGTTTTCAGACCGCAATCAGCTATAAGAAGTATTTTCTGCTAATAATGAATGATTTCGCTCAGTTGTTAAATGAATTGGTGAATTATTTTTTTCTTTCTGAAAAGGTTGATACTATACGGAAAAATTATCGCCGAATTAGAATACGTGAAGACATTATTTAATAGCAGTGATGATTATCTGTAAAATGTGTAAATAGAAATAAATATTTGTTTTATCTATGGGCTAGGTTAAAAGTAAGATGCTTCATCACAGTTTAATCATTAGTATCTGTAGGAAATATCTTTCAGTAGTTGACATTTCGTTAAGTTGCTAAAAGTGTTCAATGTTATATTAATTTTCATATTTTGTTTAAATTTTTAAAATGTGGGAATTAATTAACAGCTATTCCTCGAGCGCTGCTTCACTAGTCATATTTAATTCAACTATTCAAAATATCACATATGAATTAAGTATAGTGTATGTCATCTTCAATATGAATGCTATATTTGTATTGAATTAAATTCAATTTGATTGCCGAATAAAGTAAATTTATATTGGTTTTATATGATATGTAAAATATTTTGCACCTACCTTAAACCCAAAGGTTGTTTTATGGACAATGTATAAGTTTGCACAAAACAAAGATAATAGAAAGATATTAACAGCAAATTTAAATTTATCTAAAGATGTACCTTAATTCATTAAAGTTAATCACATTGATCTCTTGATATATGAAGATTTCAGAGTGGTCAAACGAACACCTTACTCGTTATCTATCAAGAAAAAAATAACCCAATAAACAATAAGTTGTTTGTATTGATCTAAACAAATGATCTCTTGAATATTTCAGCAGAAATAAAAAATGAAGACTTGTGCACTGTAAATTATATCCCATTTCAGATATTATATATGTTGCAAACGGGTTAATAGGGCATATTAGGGTGAGCGGTCACAAGATGTATAATATTGAACTCACTATTTTGGTCACTGTTTGGTTAAAAATAGTATGATTATGAATGATGTACTATACTAACCTGAGTCAGAAATGAAGTGAAACAAAAAAAAAAAAAAGAAGAAAGTTCCATGACGTTTTATGCTAAAATAAAACCCATATTAATTAACATAATGCATTAAGGTGACATTAATCTATCGATGTTCAAATCTCGTAAATCGAATAAAAGACAAATCAAAGTAACAAACAAAGGCTTCGGGAATTGTTTGACCGAGACCGGTTTGTCGACATAAAAATATTATAAGTATAATATCTGAGTACCAGTCCAAGAATTATGCAAAATGTGATTCGTGGATTGAAAGTCTACACATATTTTGATACCTTATTGAGGAGATAAATGGATGTTTAAGTTCATATCTGATTTTTCATACGGACCCCTACCAGGTGACTTATAAATTCTATAGAATTCATTATGAAACTGATGCTGAGGGAGATAACTCCATTTATTTCCTATAGAATATTTTGTAAAATGTATGTTCAAAAACCTCACCCGTAATTATAAATCATGTAATTCATTGACCGCTCCCGACATGTGTAACTTCAAGACATATTTTAGCGGTGATCGATGTCTTTCAAAATTACTTTATTTTTATCAATAGTACCGCTTAAGTCGACGCTAGGGGCCGTCTTGACCTTGTTGTAGGGTATGAATGATTTGTTCATTGTTGAAGACCCTACATCAACTGTCAAGATGAAGAACAGGAATAAAAGCCCTGTTCATTGATAATTTTCTATGTTTTCTATGTATTGTGTGCGATTTTGTCCCATGTACATTTACTCCATATCCTTTCATTTTCTATGTATCTGTCCATGCCCATTCTTTCATACACACCCTATTGCAACTGATTGACAAAAATAAATATGTGTAGTTTTTCCTGAAGTTTATCTCCAGATCGGGGGTTTGCATGATTCTCATATGAACTACGTCTTAAATACACTACTAGTAATTATAGAAATTGGTTATTGATATAATGTATAGACCGAAAAGCTTGTCCATCAGTAATTGAAAAGACCAAGATGTTTTACATTTTATGCATCACATTTTTATTTCAGGTATGATGTACAATCCGTCAGCTTAATTTCATATTTAAGTCACGATCGGGCATCTGTATTTTCAAACTCTCACATTTGTAAGTTTATTGGCGGAATAATTAATAACTCTTATATGTATATTACTATCATTATTGATCTCCGTTACAGTACCAATTTGACACAAACTGTAATTACTTTAGACACGAGATGTTGTCTTCAATGATTCGTTGTTAATGGATTCTCAATAAATCTCAGTACTTTGTAGTCAAAATATAGTTCTAGCAGGTACAAAGACAATGACAGCTTTGTACATATTTCAATATTTGTAAAGTATTTAATATTTCGGATATTGATCACATTCATGCATAAATGAAGGTTATGAAAAAAGAATTTTTAAAAGATTTAGTTATATTAAAAAAAAAAAAAAAATCAGTCATAAACTGATAAAAAATGTTCTAAAACACAACTGTAGAACTCCGAGCCAATTCTTTGTACACTTTGTTGTTTCAACTATTTTTGTCGTCCTTTAATAGAAGATATAAATCTTGGTCACGGACAATATCGTTTTCTTTTGGTAGTGTTTTTATGGTTTAAGGCAGGACGTATTAACGTTACTTTTATTTTATTTTTATTTTTTACGATTTCTTTACTCACAGATGACGTTACGACTGACATATCTTGTAAAATCTTAATCAGAAATTGGATGAGTGGTTGTAACTCTAAATATTGTTTATCCGGAGAATTTGGAAGGTCATGTGAAAATTTGCAAATGACATCGGTTTTATCTTATTGACTGCAGTGAGATGACATATACCACAACAAGTTTTGATATTTTAAATGATTTAACGTATCAATAACGTTTATCTTAAATAATCACTTGTAGTGATCTTGAGTTACTTCGGTACATTTAAATTTCGAAGATAACACATAAATTATAAACAGTTTCTCCTTGCGGCAACGGCGTTTTGCATTCACGACATCAGCATTTTCCTAGCGCCATTCTGTATGCTCTATTGCTACAGTTTACTAGTAAACACACGAGAAACTTAAGTCTATACAATATATTGATATGCTAAAAGCCAGTGCACACTTTCTGTCCACCATCTTTACCTTGCTTACCATTTGTAGATGGCAGTAGAATTTCGAGCAGAATCCGTCTGTTTTAAAAGTTTTAAAAGAGAGGCGAAAGATACCAAAAAGGACATTCAAACTCATAAGTCGAAAATAAAATGACAACGCTATAGCTAAAAAAGAAAAACACAAACAACAGTACACAAAACACAACATAAAAAACTAAAGTCTGAGCAACACGAACCCCACTTAAAACAGAGGTTGATCCCAGGTGCTCTGGGAGGGTAAGCAGATTCTGCTCCACATGTGGCAGTCACCAATCGTGTTACTCATGTAAGTACTAACCCGTTGATATGTCTTATTCAGTAGGTCACATTCGGGAAAAAGATCGGATTTTATGTCAACAAGCTTATGATCCCGTTAGTTCTTAAACAGTCTGAAAGAGTCAACTTTATTAGTGTTTTCCGTACGAACGCTAAGTAGAGGGGGAGGGGGATATGGTCTGAGACTCACTGTGTTTAGCAGTATGTTCTTCGTGTTCACCTTACAAATCATCTTCGTTTAAATTCGGTATAAGTTCTTACATAGCTAAAACTGATACAAAAAGATCCTTGTTGCACTTACTAGAGCTTTCTTACAATTTGACCTGTTAAGGGATCCTCTATTTTGACTCTGTTCAAAATATGACATATCTATGTAATCATAATTATTTTTTCCTGAGATTTTGATGGTGTTTTCTCTTAATGTTTGCCTTACAAAGACCATGACACTGCATGCAACGACACAGGTCAAACTTGAATTTTGTGAGTCATAGAAATTTCGAGACATACGAGGTAAAAATATAACACCACCAGGGGAAGGCGATAACTCAACGAAATTTGCTAAATAAAGGCCTCGTTTGAGGAAGAAAAAATACTATTAAAAATCAAAGATTGGGCTAAACCTCCCCTCTAAAACAAATAAATGAAAAAAACTTTGTAAAATTTAACGTAAGAAAATACCAATGCAAATCTATTTCCCCACCCCCCAAAAAAAACTAAAAACATTACTTCCTTATTTACAATAAATTCATTTTTCTGCAACTCCTCAAAATAGTAAAATTGAAGATTGATCCCATTTTTTAGTTGGCTGCTGTATCGTATTTATCCTATATCTAACTACTAGTATCTAAATCAGAACTGTTCGTAATGGCGTATGTGTGTTAACTGTTCACGTGTTTGCTCGTTTTTTGTTATAATCTGACCTTTAAATCAATAAAAGAACTTCACGCAAAATCGGGTTTTTGATGTTTGTTCTTCAGTTTGTTTGGTTTTTTTTTAATCTTTCCATACATTGTAGCATCATTGTCAGGCAAATCTTGATGATCCAAGTTGACAATTTGATAATGACAAAGTCATTAATAAACAAAAATGATTAAGAAGTTTGTCATTAATCTTAGTAATTTATACTTCAAGAAGTTCATTAAGATGTTAATGGTTTAAACATTTAAAAAGTATGAATGAACAATTCCCGCGCAAATGTGTGTAATCGTGACTAACATAAGCAACGTAATGCACGTAAGTGTGTTTTAAACTATATTTTCTTTATTTGCAGATATTAAATGCGTGTTTTATTTGCGATAGGCTTATATCTATATTTTATATTTTTATATAATATAAAGATACATTTGATTCTGAAGAGAGGACGGTTAAACAAGATAAAACATACGACTCCTAGTGTTATTGTGGGAATGTAATACATGCTCCCTTCACGTTCGTTCATACCCGTCATTAAAATGTTAGACAAGCTCTAATACGAGTTTTGAATAACGCAAATTATTTTCTCACAAAACAAGAAATCTATTGCCGCTTAAATTTAAAAAAAATGATCATGCTATTATCGTAACAATTCCTAAAACATCACATTGCGGCATAATACCAACCAATATTATCGTATTCAAAATTAAATAATAAACCTGTTCAATATTAACAGTCACCAATCAGAGGTCTAATTGGTGACACACAAGCTTTACAGTATCTATTTTAAAACATTTTTCATCAATTGGTAAATGTTCAAACACATTTTGTTTTACATTATATGTACATTTACATTGTTTTACAAGTCCATTCTGGCAGGCTTTATGTAAAAACACTTCAAATATACTTTGACTGTGTTAAAGCACGTCAACAGAGCGTCAGAATGGATAAAAGCTATCAAATCTATAATAAAAAAAGTCGAATCCAAAAGTTGTAAAACTGTGTAAATGATCGATCAATGCCATATGGTAGCAATGATAACATCAAAGGAGTAGAAAATTTGTCAAGTCCAGCCAGCAGTAGTGTAAATGTAATGAGCTTATTCAATACTAACTTAAGAACCCAGCGTAGTAATGGACAAACACATTACCTTCGTCCGAATGTAAAAAAAGGTCTTCCATATCTAGATCGAATTCGGAGAGCTTTGATGACCTTCTTCCACATCTTCATCATCCTTTAGGGTTACATAATACTAGAAATATTATTTTTTCTCTGCATGTTAATTTTCTAAAATGTTTGGGGGATTATGGACTGACAAGAGATGCATAAATACATTTTCTCCAATATACAGATTGGTCAGTATAATTTGTAATGTAGCTCTTTTCCGTCGTTTTAAACAAGTAAGATCAGAACCATTACATGATGAAAAAAAGGAAAGTACTTACACTTCAGTTTTCTAATAAAGAAATCGATGCTTTCAACATCAGCAACGTACTTCATCACAAAGAGGTAAAATCCACAATTCCACTTCATTTTCAGTCTGTTCCTATTGTAAACTACAGTTACGCCAAAACCTTTTATCTAAGGTATTCAACTATGAGCAAGCATTGCTGGACATGATATAGAAGAATACATAAAAAACCTTCTGACGTGACTTTTCTCACTCGCCTTATATTTACAACCCTTCTGGCCATGTCATTACTGCGGATTTAAACATAATTCATCATGAACATCTCCGAAATGTGATATCTCATGGTTCTAGGTTCAGAGAACCCCAACACATCAATTGGATTCATAACTTCAAAATAATTCCATAAAGGACGCCAGGGTATGGGATACACGAGAAGAAATTGAACTGGACACTTTGTCCGAATGGGTTAAAGGTATTAGGTCTCTGATAAAACGTCGAATCCAAAAGTTAAAAAACTGTGTAAATGATTGACCAAAGTCCGTATTCAGAGACAAAGATATCACTCTTATCTCTTCACGATAAATATGTTGTTGTTCCTGTGGACAAAGCTTCAAATAATATCGTTTTTCAATGTAGATCGTACTACTACGACTGTCTTGAAAAAACATTACGAATAAACGAGCAATCAGGTAAACCCACATACAAGAACATATCGTTTGACAAGGATAAGATTTTGGCGAATTATAAGTCCTTCATGGCTTCAATGAATATTACATTGAACAGCTGATCTTGTTTTATTGGATACCTAAGCTTCACAAAATTTCGTACACACAACGTTACACTGCCGTCTTATCTTCATGTTCTACAAAGGAATTGTCAATAAGATTGACAAAAAATCTGTCCGCAGTGAAAGAAGGTCTTCAGAAATACTGTCAAACTGTTTACTCGCGTAGTGGTATTAACCATATGTAGATTCTAAAAACTCTAAAGAACTTCTGAATAATCTTAAATATCGATCTTTCCCTGAAATAAATTTTATCAAAACCTTTGATTTTCAACCCATTATACCACCATTAATCCCCATGTCAAATTGAGAAATCGTCTAAAAAAAAATCAACAATTCTTTCCAATATAAAAATGATAGCGTTTTGTGTTTCTTTGTTGATGTGTCTGTTATGGTTTCGGTTGAATAATATGTTATGTCTCATCGTTTGTTGTCAAAAATATTTATAAAATTGCCTTTCAATACCATCATTGTCATATTCCCGAATATGACTGTTATATCGAGTGTGAATTTACATTGCTATACGACGTGTCTCGGTATTTTGTACATCCAACATTCATATATTAATTTTGATGTTTCTGTTATTGTTTCGGTTGGATAATGTGTTATGTCTTTTTTATAAAATTGCCTTTCAATACCATCATAGTCATGAAAATTGTTTGGACGAGTATTGTGAAAATAATTGTATAAAGTTCGAGATTGCATGTTAGTTACGTAAACGCGTCACTGTTTTTGATATCCTGTGGTGTCTGTCGTTAATGGAATATGTTCGTTGTTGTTCTGCGGTTTGCATGTTGTGTCGACTATCATATTATTTGTTTGTGCGTTTCACTGTGATGAATGTTCTTACGTGTGTTTGTGCTGTATTTATGTCACGTAGTATTGTCATTCTAGCGATACTTTTTAAAATTGTCATAAAGCGGGAGGTTTGGCTAGCCATTAAACCAGGTTCAACCCACCATTTTTTCTTAACATGTCCTGTACCAAGTCAGGAATATGGCAGTAGTTCGTTTCTATATATGTTGGCGTTTGTTTTTGTTGCACTTCAGTGTTCCTGTTGTTCATTTGTTTTCATTTTATAGTTGATGTGTTTCCCTCAGTTTAAGTTTGTAACCCGGATTTGTTTTCCCTCAATCGATTTATGGCTTTTGAACACCGGTATACTACTGTTGCCTTTATTTGACATAGTTATTTTTTATAGTGATTAAGATTATAACACAATGTTGACTGTTGTATCCAAATTTTTGACATTTTCACCTATTATGTCTGTTTGTTTTCACATATTGTGAATCTTAATCACTATAAACACAAAAAAAAAATGTCAACAAAGAAAAGCAAAAAGGCATATAGACAAAGCACATAAGAAAAAATGAAACACAAGAATACAAAAATTTACCATAGCACAATAACACAATGACGGAATGAGTGATAGGTTTAGCTAGCTATAAAACCAGGTTTAATACACTATTTTCTGCATAAGGAAATGCCTGTATGAAGTCAGGAATATGACAGTTGTTTTCCATTCTTTTGAAATTGAGCTTTTGATTTGCCATTTATTAAGGGTCTTTTTGTTTTGAATTTTTCTTGGAAATCGGGATTTTTGTTATTCTACTTTTTAGCTGTACATTACCTAGCTGTACCTGGCAAAATCTTTCAGAGTTTTGGGTCCTCAATGCTCTTCAACTCCGTACTTTGTTTAACTTGTTAAACTCTTTTGATTCGAGATATGAGTCCTTTGTAGACGAACCGCGCGTCTGACGTACAGAATTTAATCTTGATAACTTTGTTGAGTTTATCTTATACATCCGTTCTTTTATTGCCCTTTAGAATGTTAAATTTTTTTCTAAATAATTCCTCGAGGAATGTTTTTGTCTTAATAAAGTAGATAAAATTTAAAAGTATTTAAAGACGGCCCTGGCAACAGCAATAAATAGAATAAAAAAAAAAAAAAAAAAAAGAAAAAAAGAATAGTCAGATTTTTCTTCTGTTTTCATTAAATCAATATAAAGCAAGGATCAACATAAAAAAGTCAATGCAATAAAATCTTAATTTGTGAAGAACCACACTACGTGTTTGTGTGTCACCAATTAGTAATCTGATTGGTGACTGCTAATATGAAACAGGTTTATTATTTGATTTTGAATAACATAATATTGGTTGTTATTCCATATTGATAGAAATTTAGTAGGTTTTTATATGAATGGGATTTTGAATAAATAAGCATATTCACTTGCGGAAAAGTATATTCACCGCGCAATACGTCGCTTGCTTTTACGTGTATAATTATGTTAAAATCGTTTGATGTAAAATTGGTTTGGGTAAATAATTGTCATTACATACATTTCTCTCGGTACTCTCTCGGAATATGGAATAAAACAATTACTGTCTTTTGTTTCGGTAAATATGTGGTTTAATTGACTTTTGAAAACTGATATTCACTTCGGCCGTTGGCCTCAATGAATATCAGTTTTCAAAAGTCAATAAACCACATGTTTACCTCATCAAAGTGCAATATATCCTTATCGCCAGTCTTTTGAAATTTAACAAGATTAATGACCATATACTGTTACATGTGCATTTAAGCAAGATACAAAATAAATATAGATTGGAATAATGTTTTGATATTAGTGTATCCTAAAGAATGTTGAGTTTTTGAGTGAGGTTATATTCTGGAATTTTCATGTAAAAAGCTTCAATTGTAAAGCATTAGCTTAATACAGCTTATTGGAAGTAGTTACGTATTCAGGTTTAAGTAATGTTACTTGTGGTGTTTATTCTGTAGAAGTAGAAAATAAAGTTTGTTACAAGATGTAGGATGATTTTGAAAAGAAGCAACGCTTCACTTGGTGAGAATTGAACAGACTTTACAAATGACCTATAGTTGTTAACTTCTACGTCAAATGGTAGAGAGTTGTTTCATTGGGAATCATACCATATCTTCTTATTTTTAAATTTACTGTCTTTCAAAAATGTCTTGTACGGTAAAAATGTTAAACGGTACACAGATAATCAAACTTGTGTACATATTGTTCGAAATCAATCTGGGAGCATAAAGGAACAATCACAGAAGTAAGTTTTTTTTTCTATTTTGTCAATTTGTTTGACATATGTTATCTTTATTGATGTTCAATTGATTTCCCCCGTTGAAAATTATAAAGCTGAATATATTAGTAAAATGCTAGATCACGAAGATTTACAGATAAATATTATGAATTTAATGATACTTATGAGGACCTCAAACCGTTGACTGATTCGCTAGTTCTATAATTTAAAAAACGAAAAATTTTCAACTTTATTTTTTGAAGTCCAAATACTGAAGCAGTAGATACTTTTACTAAAAATTGGTCGGAACGTATAACAGGATTGTCCCTGCTATTTATTCAGTTGTTAGTGCAAAGAAACATTTAATTTTATGTAAAGCTATAGGCCCGTTTATTCTTCTTAAATGGTTTTCATCTCCGTATTTATCGTACATTTTAATAAAAATATTGAATACAAAATTACATAAGTATAAAAATAAGGAATGTGGTATGATTGCCAATGAGACAACTATCCAGCAAAGTTCAAATGAAGTGGATGTAGTTAATAATAGGCAACCGTGTGGTCGGCTATAGAAGGCCCCGACAAGAAAAATATGAAACAATTAATTTGAGAAAACTAACGGCCTAATTTGTAAAAACAGTTTACGAAAACAAATATGACAGACATGAACCAACGACAACAACTGAACTTCAGGCTCCTGACTTGGGACAGGCACATAAAGAATGTGGCAGGTTAAACATGTTTGTGAGCGCTCAGCCCTCCCTAACCTAATTAGTGGTGTAACAGTACAATATAAGAACAAACTATAAAAATCAGTTGAAAAAAGCTTAACTCATCAGATGGATACAAATAGAAATACATCTAACAAAAACACAAAGTGGACGTGAACGGTTACTTGTACATTCCAAAAACAAAAAGACACTAAGTACAGATTTGAGAGTAATCGCAGTTACTGACAGCTAGTTCAAAGCCAATAACAACTAATGAAAAAATCATGTGTAAAAATAAACAATTATAGGTCAAAGTACGGCCTTCAACACGGAGCCTAGACTAAAATATCATTCAGTACACATCCAACATCCAATGGATTTAGTGTAAAGACGTCATTAGCAGTCAGAGAAAAACATGACCTTGTGCAATGCCAAACTATAAGTATCGACAGATTGTAGTACCGTGTAATATTTAGTATGGTTTTAATTTACTGATAACAAAATCAAAATGTAAGTATATCTAGCATATTTACCTTTCTCATTAGAGAAAAAGGCTTTATATGAGTTGAAGCAAATACATATTTGCAAGCAGATTTATCAAACGACCATTCAATTGGATAGAAAAACTTGTGTTTGATAAGATTGTGTGGAAGTGTAGTATAAAGAGTGGAAAAGTCAAAACTGTCAACCGAATCAAAAGGACCATCAAATGCACGTAATTCATCTAAAACATCCAAAGAATTTTTACACTCCAAAAAAAATTCCACTGTTTTCATGTGTTTTATTACAAAATTAACGATGAGTTCTTTGATAGTAGTCAAGGAACTCGTTAAAAGCACCGAAAAATTAGTAGTAGAGGCCGAGATGAAACGATATTTTACGGTTTTTTGTGTAGTTTAGGTAACCAATACATAGTGGGGACCTTCAAAAATTCCGGGAGGCCTTAAGCTGAGCTGTGGTAGTGACATGATAAATTACTATATGACTCTCTATGGAGCGTACGGCCTTGAATGTAATTGAATGTATAATTTCATTGTTAAGGAATTCCGTGTAGTATTTACGTCATACCACCACCACCATATTGTTGGCTGCTTTGTCGGCCGGTACGAACACAAAACGCTTTGATAATACTTGAATTTTGTTTTTAATCCTAGAAATAGGCGTATTACTTACTCTTTATTCATTTCTAAATTATTTTCGTATCACACTCGTTATAGATATTATGTAATTTACTAATTGGCATTTGATCCAGTTTGCATAATAATTTATGTCTACCACTGTTTTCAAATATAGATAAAAATCATCAAGTGTAAAATAAGAACTATGTTTATTTCGTTGATTGCGGTTAATGCGATTGCCATGAGACCTATGTTTGTCTTCTATCAACAATTGTCATGATATCAATAGAGGAAGTTTTCGATATGTTCCCTTGGCCCAGGATATTGTCATTTAGACCTATGGGATACGCTGTCCGTAGTTGTTTAATCCAAGACAGTTCAGTTCGCAAAATTTCCGGGAATCTTTAAACTGTTTATGAGATTGTCCTGGTTGTTTATGAACTGATTGAAGTGGTTGAAATTTGAATATTGTGTTTGTGTTTTCTAAATGTTAGTAAATTAAACTTTTGAATTTCTTAGGTCTGCGGAAGCGGTATAGATCGATGTTCTTGTGTTCGTTTGTAAAATTCACATCCAGTTTGCCCTACATATTGAATACTACATATCGGTTTTGTTCATGTTAAAAGAGATATGAGGCTTTGGGTTTTCAAATGATGTCATATGAAAAGGAGAGAGAAAAAGTTCTTCCGTTCACTGATGACCGAAAAGTACTATCCGAAGATAATCTGGATCAGGTTTGTCATTTTCTGGCATTGCATGGGAATATTTGTGGATATCCACGTGCGTTTTTGTTGAATAATCTAGCAGTAGAGGCATTGCCTCCTTTAACACAATTGTGAAATGGTTAAATTTTGAATGTGAATTTCGATTAGCGGTAGTTGAATTTATATTAAGAACGCGGTTTTTTAAGCACGTGGATATCCGAAGTGTCGAGAGGTTTTTTGTTATGTTACCGTTTCATAAAATCATGATATTATATTGTTTAAAAGTAGTCAGGTAAAAAAGGCCGAAAGTCAAAGCTTTCAATTAGGATCATAATAACGGGATGAGTAGACCTAAGTTGTGCAGTCGAAGAATTTTAATAAAAGCTGTTGTTAACTTGCCCGAGAACACAGTTATTTCATTATGTATTTCTTAAAGACAATAAATTCAAATAAAAAAATCGCTCCTGCTCTATCTCAAAAAGATCTTAATAGCTCAGACTAAAACTATTGACAATTTTATGTAAAGGGGATCTATAATTGAGTATGACAGGTACAGACATACTAAATTTTGACCTCATTGAACTAAACCAAATCACTACTTTCCCTTAAAGTACATCACCCAAAGTTATTAAAAAACATAAAATGTCATACGCCTACTTTATGTTTCCTGCATAAAATATAAAGAAACAAATTTAGAAAGTATATGAACAAAATTTAGCAAGTACTATACTGTCTACATTAGGGATAACGAAAATCAAAGGCCAATAACTATGTCCTCGGACCAACTGCCCGAAGTTAGGACATGGGTAAAACATAACAAACATATAAAGGGCCAGACCAGCAAATATAAGAATACTTAGTAAAACCAAAGAAGGGGCGAATATCATGAATATGATAACCTAAATTTTAATTTAAAGGAATAGAAAAAAAAATGTAAGAATAAAAACTATTAGACGACAGCTCTATCACAAGCCAAAACCCCATAACTCTAAAATATAAGGGCATACACTACAAGCACGGGGACACATTCAATAGCATCAATTCAGCACGAGCAACAAACCCTGCAATCAATATTAGAGATGTTTTAGAATTTTTGCCAGATAGAATATAAACAAAGGGAAGCAATCCAAAATATATTTGAGGTTCTAATAAAATTTATATCGACTGTTCTTGCAGTCAGACCCGTGCAAAGAAAATATTTCAGAACTTTTATCAGTGACAAAAAAAATATAAAAATAAAATAAAGCTAAAATTTACGCCTTTCTGTGTTTTTTTTTCTAAACTTGCTGCACATGATATTATACTGGCGAGCTGTTCCTATAGAAAAGGATTTGTTTTTTATAAACATTTTATGTTTGGTTTAATTTGACTGATTAGAACATAACTGTTATTATTAAAGTTAGATGAACACGTGTTTATGTTTATAGTTTTTTTGTTTTTGTTGTTTTTTTTCAAACAGTAGCACCTGAGATCACCCCCAGTTTTGGTGGGGTTCATGTTGCGTAGTCTTTAGTTTTCTATGTTGTGTTTTTTGTAAAGTATCAGAAATCAGCACATTCCAGAATTCTATGTTAAATATCCCAGTGCAGCAAAATTGAAAGGACTACTATCATTGGTTAATATTAATGTACTTAAGAATGTATCTTTATTCGTTTCAAAAATAAAGAAAATATTATGAAGTAAAGTAATTATTAATATATTTCATTTCTAAGTTGTTCTATTTATTACTATGATTGTATGTAATTGTATTTTGTATGTATTTACCTCTTGTTTCACATGTCAATGTGACGGAGTATATTGCATATTGCATAAGCATTAAGCATATTGTATTGTTTGTCTGTTGGTCTATTTCTTTTTAGCCATGGCGTTGTCAGTTTATTTTCGACTTATGAGTTTGAATGTCCCTCTGGTATCTTTCGCCTCCCATTCACGTGTTTGTTTGTTACCAATAAATAATCTGATTGATGACTGCCATTATTAAACAAGTTTATTATCATCTAATTTTAAATTGAATTTCATTGGTTAGTATTATGATGCAATTCAATGCTTTAGGAATTGATATGGTAATAGCGGGATTACTTTTCTTGTTAAGTAAAAAAAAATTGATTTATGTTATTCGAAGCTTGTATTAAGTGCGACACAGATCATTTACAGAATATGTTTATATATTTGAGCACTGTACAGTTTTTGTGAAAACATAATATAGTTTTCATCGTAATTTTTGAGTTACATGGTCTTGAAAAAGATTTATTATTCTGTAGATCGTCGATGTTCAAAAGTTGGATCCGCAACGGTCAGTGTGTTTTTTTATGGACATTTAATAGTTTTATATAAAAATAAGGAGATGTGGTATGATTGCCAATGAGACAACTTTCCCCTAAGTTAAAATGAAGTGGATGTAAGCAATTACAGGCAATTTATGTTTATTTAATAAAATAAAACTTGCTGCACATACACTGGTGAGCTGTTTCTATAAACAATTTTTTTTCCTTATTTGATAAATATTTTATGTTAGGTTTAGTTTTACTGATTTGACATAATACCTTTTAATATTTCTTTTAAACTACATTTCAAGTCTTCTTCTTAAAGATTACCATGCTGTCTACTTCGTACTAGATGATTATCCTCTGAAATAGATTTAACAAAAAACCAAACTGCTAGGCAAATTCAAAAAGTGAAAGTCCGTAAAAACTGACAAAATCAAACGCTATCAATTAACGGAACAAGTAAAAAATAAACTGCTATATTCTTGACATGGTACAGGCATTATTCGAAGAAAATGGTGGGTTAAAACTGGTTTTATAGTTAGGCTAGCTAAACTTTCCACTTACATGACTAATTTTCATGTTGGATTCATTTAATCTCGATGAAGAAAATAAATGGGAATCTTAATGCCCTTAAATTTTTCACCTAAATAGCTTACTATCAAATGACCAAATAAGTCATGTTATGTTGATAAGAATTGCAGTATCAAACTGTGACTGGAAAACACTACTTTATTGGATAACTATCATCATTTTGTGAGACAAAAGGTATGTGGTGGAAAGAAATATCTGATATATACTACATACAGTTGTATTTAGTTTCAAATGAGTGAAACAACCCACAATGATCCTAATATAATGAGAATTACGCGAAAATGAAGTGAGAACAATGGTTTAAAATTTGACACAAATGAAAGGATCTTTAAGAAATTGTCTCAGGTGTGAAATAGGTCATTTATCTAAGAGGTTTAGTTTTAAATGAGTAAATTATAAATAATAGCATCATACATGTATTATTTCAAATGTGAAATAAGTAAGCGACATCAAAATGAAGATCGAAAGTTAACACTCGAGAAATTAACAATCAATAAGTTTAAAGATTACAAATTAAACATATTATAAACGAGAAAACCTACATGTTTGTATCTTAATTCGATGTGATTTACAATTTGTCTTATATTTTCATGTAATTATACTATTTTGTTTAAATATTGCAAACACGGTTTTACATAAGTTATGGTATTGAATAAACTGTCTGTAAATTCGTAATGCACTATCATGGATATTAATTAATATCTTGTTTATATGTTTCTTTAAATTAATGGTTTTAGTATGAATAAGATATACGACTTTGTCCAAAGAAGAACGTGGAAGAGCCTCTCTATTTCTTTGTTTTAAATCTCATCCTGATAGTTCTATACACAATTAATGTCTCTAAATTTCGATCGAAAATTGTGTTCTCCATTCAGTGTTCTACCATGTGCTTTTTATCTTATGGGAATGAACAAACCGAATGTGTATGATTGCTGAATTCATCAATGTCAACTATCTTATCTGAAATAATTTTTAGATATTCTCTGCATACCAACGTATCTGGGTATGAGTGTCTTCATTTTAATCGCATGCAAGTGTAATTTTGTACTAATAGTTAAATCATTAAGTTTTTTTTAACTGATTGGTACCTGTTCTAAGCTAAGAATTTCTTCCGAATTGTTCTCTTAGTAGAGATATTATGCTGTATTATTTCTATTTTGCGATGGTATATACTCGATACAATTTAGAGCTTGGTGTGAAACTCGTCTATTGTCGAATACCGTGACCATTAAGACGTCTATTCTGGTTTTTATTTTTGGGATGTAGATCCCACAACTGGTTTGATTAATATTTTATTTTAATTTCCTTATATAAGTTATAATTCTATTGCCAGCATTTTATGTCTCTTTAAGATTTAAAGAATGACGAATAAATAAAGGGGTACAATTTCTTTTTTGTAGTGGGCTCTAATAGCTGATTTACGGTATTTTTCTCATTGATGGGGATGTACGGTGACCTGTTCATTTGAACTCTGTGGAAAGTTGTCTCATTGACAACCATACGACATATCCTTATTTGTATTAGTTTGTATAATAATTTAAAAAGTAATATAACAAAAATACCGAACTCCGAGGAAAGTTCTAAACGGAAAGACCCTAAGCAAATGGCAAAATCAAAAGCTCAAACACATCAAAAGAATGGATAACAACTGTCATATTCCTGACTTGGTACAGGCATTTTCTTAAATGAAAATGATAAATGTCGATGAAAAGGACAGATCATCTTGAAATGAACATAGAGAAATGTAAAATTACAAGTAGTTGAAAATCCACAATAAAAAAAAAAAAAAAAAAATCAAACCGTTATTCAGCAGATGTTAGTCAAAAATCTCATGTCGGGAAAAACAGAATTCACATTTTTACATTTTCACTTTTTTCATCTGTCCGTTTAACAGCCATTCTCTATCTAAACAATCCCAGTAAATGCGCGACAAAAACAGAGACAGGAAGCAAACTCTAATAGTTCACAATACGATAAGGGAAAAAAATTCTTACGTCTATTTTAGCATAATGCTTAACCAATTAATACAACAAGTGGTTGAATTCAAACGAATCGACGGTATACCATTTATATGTCTGATAATATGTAAGAAAAGAGAGAACAAACTGTTACTTTTTTATATACAGAAACAGATTGTAAATAAAAAATATATACCCCATTTTCCATACTTAGCAGTAGCAACAGTTAAAGTGATCAAAAGAGTTAGCAGCTTCATCTTTATCTGTAAACAAAATGAAAATAAGTTTGGTAAGAAATGCAACAAATAAGTTAAAATAAATCCCGAATACGCTTACAATTGTAGTTTGATTTCCATTTTTCAAATAAAAAGATCGAACTAATTTCTAATATAAATGTTTCCAAGTTAAACCGTTTTAAAAGGTATGGAGCGTTCGCAGTATCACAAATCATGTCAACATGAAGCAATAATTGTTGATTGGGTCTTGAATGCCCATACTGTAATTGTATTTCTTATCGACCGTATTTAATATATTTGCCTGTCCGGGACTTGTTCTTAATTCTAAATCTCATTTTAGACAACAGAACCTTATCCACACCAAAAGTCAACCAAACTGAACCGATATTTGTTGAGTAGGAATTTCAAGATGGCGTGAATATTTTTCTTTATCACAAAGATACATTTATATTATTTTTAACGTGGTGATTTTTGTATTTTTCAGCTTAAATGACGATTTCAATAAAACTAGACAGTAGAAATTCAAGGGATAATGACAAATCGACAAATACAACCACAAAAACAAACAGAGTAATAGGACAACCATGTTAAAACTTGTTCAGTCTTATTTAGCATATGCTTTGTAAACTTTAGTATATATATATTTTTACAAAAGAAAATATTTTTTATTCAAAAATTTTACCACAAATAAAGATCTAAATGCAGCAGCCATGTTATTCAATTAGGTCAGACTAAAAGAAGCTGAAAACATATATGAATATAGAACTAATTTGAACAAATACATTTTTTTTTAAATGTTGCACTTTACATTCATTTCTTTTATCTTCAAGTTGCGAATACGTCAGTGTTTTAGTATATTATAGTATATTTAACAAAAAATCTATTTTGTCTCCAGAAATTATCCCAAAGTTTAGAAGTTATTAGGCAACTACTATCGCAGCTTTTATATATATAAATCTGTTTTGGATTTGAATCTAGTACACTTTCAGGTTGAATTAAAACTTTGTTTACTGGTTAAAACCCAAAATATGTTTTGTTTTGTTGCAACAACGTTCACAAGTAAATTATTCCAAACTCGTAGTAAAAAAAAAAGGCCAGCAAAGTATGAGTTCCAATACCACATTGACACTCGAACCATTTCACTCACTCTTTAATAGTGATAATAGATTTTTAAAAACAAACCAACAAAACAAACAAACAAAACCTTCATAACATAAAATAAAATCTATTAGCATATCATTCTTTTATTCTGCTTTTTAAACAATACGCATAATTTCTTATTCTCAAAAATTTTATAAAATAGCAAACAATCTTAATATTAAAAATGTTCATGAAAAAGTATATTCTAATCACAAATCTTTATAACTCAAAATGCTTTTTAAGATTGATTGGCGTTATAGAAATATGGTCACATTGACTTCTCCAATCCGGCATTTAATCCCATACTATAAAGGTGCGTCTGCTTGGTTGTATGGTATGTATTGATACGCAGTCAATTCCGGTCAGAATGATAAATATGATGCCTCTTGAAAGTAGTGTGTAATTTCAATTTCATAATATGCATCAACAGTAAAATTACTCCTTCTTGTCAACCATAATTTCAACATATTTAAACACTAAAATTATTTCTTTAAACATGTTTCTTTACTTTATTTGTATTCTCATATTTTTATTTATTCTATCTTTTAATATTTAATTAATTGGTTTTTATATATTTTGTATATTATCACATTTTGTATGCATGTTTTAACTTCTATATGACCTTTGTACTTGCATGGTTTTATGAGAATAAACTATATAAACCAACTATCTGCAATGATCTCTACATCCTAAGAACCCTTACATCAACTCTTTGAGGGGTCCGTAGGTGGCTTGTTAGATTGAAAAAAGGTTTGACCCTGTCCGCTCTTTTTACTTTGGTAGTTTAAATTTCCCAGTCTTCGCCCCAAACGGGATATTTGCAGATGCCTATTCGATTCATTATTTTTTTTCGGATTGAATATGCATGAAATATTTGCCATAGGACGTTAAACAAACAGAAATTAATTGATCAATAACATTGTTGAAACCTACAAAATAGTGGTGAATCTAAATAAAGGCAACAGTAGTATACCGCTGTTCAAAAATCATAAATCGATTAAGAGAAAAACAAATCCAGGTTACAAACTAAAACCAAGGAAACACAATATAAGAGGAAAAAAACGGAACAACAGAAAAACTGAACCTAAAAAAAAAACAAACGTCAACATACATAAAAACGGACTATTTGATAACAAATGCCATATAAAACAATGAGTTATAACCCTTTCTGCGATACACGTAGAGCAAAGTCAATACTCAATAGTTTGGCACCTATACTCATATTAAAAAGCAGATCTCCAAATTTAGTAATTTGATGTCAGAACGACGTGTCTCTAACTTTGTTTTAATTTCAAAAGATTTAACTTGATCGCGTAATTTCTCTGGTCTAGCTTTCTACATATTCGAAGTATTGGCGTGTTCTTGTGCAAACAGAAAATTAAATTTGCGTGTGTACATTAGGAATGTGTTCGCATAAAATATGATAAACTAAACATATTGCTCAAACCTCCTATGATCTAATGTTCTCTTTGTTTGTGATATGTAGAGACAAATTATAGCTAGATATAATATCTCTCTCTTATTGGTATTTGGTTTCACTATACTATGTTCTATTTAATATAGCGCTGTTAATGAGAACTTACAAAACATTGAAGGTAGTACAATTCTTTGACAGATTTAATACAAAAAAGGATATTTTTTTTTTTCGCTGGGATGTTTGAGGGGGGTCCGCCTTTTACGCTTCCACTAGAATAAATCACTGGCTAAGAATGTTTTATTTCTATCACTAAAAAAGAAAAATTACAAAATACCAAATTCCAAGGAAAATTCAAGCTCTTGAATACCGTATGAATTGGGAAATGTATATCCCATATGCAGGTGAAGTAGGTATATTGCTGCTAAGGTGGGGAAAATTCATAATTTCAAAATTTTAATCGTCTCGTTTGTCATACATTCTAGTACTGAGATAACCGCTTATGTCAAATTCGAGGCATAAGTCTAAAAATTAGACAGAGGAAGCCGTGTCTGTTGTTTCTTTAATTTCTAGTTCCGTAAAATATACTAATACAAACCCAATGAGAAAAGTTTGGATTATTAATAGACAGAACATCATCAATATATCTGAATGTGAAATTAAATGACCTGGCTTCTTTGATCTTGTGTTTGACAAGTGTCTGAAGGAACTTCGACTCATATGCAAATAAGAAGAGGTCGGCAAGCAGAGGTGCACAGTTCGTTTCACTCACTTAACTGCCATGGCACCGGAATGGCTAAAAGAAGACCAATTTCGGGAAATCCAGTGCATAGTTATCATGTACTTTCTATCTAAACAGAATATTGTAAAGTTTCAGCAACAACACAATACACGTGTTTCCATTGTTGCAGTTTTATTTCAAAACTGGTTCAGGTTTGTGATGCGCATACTTTCTTTCAACAGGGTATTCTAGGAACAGCAGCCATGTTATTCAATTTAGTTCAGACTAAAAGAAGTTGAAAACATATATGAATATAGAACTAATTTGAACAAATAAATTTTTTTTAACATTCATTTCTTTTATCTTCAAGTTGCGAATACGTCAGTGTTTTAGTATATTATAGCAATGTGTGTTTTTGATTTCCTTTTATAACAGCATTTCATGGTATTGAACATCTCATTTGTTTAACATGTTTAAGATCTAATCTATGTATCAATAGGATTAGTAGAAATATTTGTTTTGCTGTTTTGCCCTTAGACGGGACAATTAAATCTTTACCGTGATCATTGTTCCCTTTTATTACGGGGATGGTGAACAGTTTCCGTAGCGGAATGAAGACATACGTGAAAATACATCGATGTACGTTTATATAATAATCTGTTTGTGTGTTTTTGTATGTACATGGTTCTTTTTAACCTCAACCGTTTATAACAGAAAAAGAGAGGGATTCGAATTTGTTTACACATCAAAAAGTTCAAAAGTCTGAAAATAACTTGAATAATTCGACATGTAAAAAGATTGATTTATTCTAAACTTACAAAGCAAAGTTTATACAATCCACAGAGGCGACTATAAAGAACAAAATAACCAAACACATGAATTAATTGAATTTGTTTCATACACTTAGAACTTTGACTTGTTGTAACATCAACCATTCAGCTTGAAAACTGTAAATAAAAAAAGTAAATCGATGTAAGTAGCATTTGAAACAACTTTTCACAGTTACATGGTTGTATACCTTTTATCTGATCTGTCGATAAAATTTAATTCAATATTTTCCTTCTTTTTCACAATAAAAGCTATTTGAAAATAAGATTACAAAGGTAGTTTGGATGAAATAATATTTTTGTACCTATTATGTCTGTTGGTTTGCTCACACATTGTTGTCAATATAATGAAATTTTCTGCATCTGTCATACAAGTGAGAGGTTTAGCTAGCTATTAAACCAGGTTTAATCCAACATTTTCTACATAAGAAAATGCCTGTACCAAGTCAGGAATATGACAGTTGTTTTCCATTCATTAGATGTGTTTGAGCTTTTGATTTTATCATTTTATAAATGACTTTCCGTTTTGAATTTCTTTTGAGTTCGGTATTTTGTTATTTTACTTTTATGAAGCTTCACATGTGCAATAACATTTCGCTGAGTGTAAACGATCAGAAGAACAATATGTCATCGATCGATAAAAATGTCAGAATTCTAAACAAAACACAACGCAGCAATCCAAGGTTTCATAACAAGAACCGTACTAAAAAGGAACAATGATGTGCTCAAAAGTCAAATATTTTTTGCTGCAGATCAGTAAATTTTAGATAGGTGGAGAAAAAAAATCAATTTCAAAAGTCTAAGCATAATAAACGACATATTTAATCCCAAAAATGTAACTTAAAATTGAAACAAACACGCAATGAATCCCATGCACATACAAACAAAACAAACTTCAAGTAAAAGAAGCATAAACATAATAATCTCTCCTTTAACAAAAATGTTACTAGTATCTCTAATCTAGCGACACAGAATAACAATATTTTGCCATGATAAAAACTTTCAAGTTTTCAAAATAGTACATAGAAATACGTGTCAAAATAACAAACTAAAAGCTGGAAAAGAAACATCTGCAATTTTTTTCTTTTAACTTCGGGACAACATAATTATGCTTTCTCCAAATTCTTCCATGAATTAAAAATATATCAAAAACATCAAATTTAATGAAAACTTTTATTGGCATCTTATTGAATATATATATATATATATATGTATATGTAGCATAACATTAGCACGAATGAAACATCAAACAAAAACAGAAACATTGTATAGGTAAACATGTAAATACTTATATTTAATTCTATTATTTCTCTGTCTAATGGGGCGTGTGTATTTAAATTTGACATAATTTGCTTTGGAAAACAAAGAAAAATATTTCAACTATAAATTTCAAGTCAGATATTCCATTGAATAAAATAATTTGATTGATACTATTTACAAAAAGGAAAATAAAATGTTAATCTAAATGGACAACGTATGACAAAACAACAACTCGGCCTCTTAAATTCAAAAATCAAAAGGTATAGAAAATCTATCAATTAACATCCTTTAGATGACCATAAGGCATTATGAGGTTTGCATTTTGAATTTTGTGTCACATATTTGCATTAGGACTCCAAACCGGCTGCTTTTTTTGCACAACTGCAAAAAATGCCGACATAGCCTCATTAGAGATCTTGTCTTTCATATTTAGATATAAGCCAAGGCTTCACGTAGAACAGATATTTTACAACATTTGATGTATTTTACAAGGATGTTAGTGTATTTTCTGTTATTTTGAAATATTATCAATTCAGTTTCAAATTTTATGTTTTCAATCATATGAAAATTTTTCTAAAAACTTAAAAGATAAAACCAACCAACTATGCAGATGCCTTATACTGCAATACACCAACTCAAAAGGTAACTATATCCATCTAAATAATTGTACATTCTCAAAATCATATAAAGCATAACGTGAAAAATGGGAACGTTCCATAATTCGAACCTTTTCAAACATGATCCATTATATATGCATAACCTTAGCAGCGAAGCAAAAAAAGTGCACAGAAAAATTTATACCAAAAGCATTCGAGGCTTGTTTATTATAAGCTATCTTAATGATTTCAACATCAGCTGATTAAAAAAATAACTTTAACAACCGTTCACATTATCTGAACTTGCCAAGGTGACGTTGAATTGTCCAAGCTGACTTTCCTGGTAATTAATTTTTAAACGTTTGTTTGTTTGTTTAGTCATAGAATACATTTAAGAAAATCTTAATATAAACATCGACATTTTCAAGTTATTATTTGTCAAACGCAAAAAAAAAAAAAAAAAAAAAAAAAAAAAAATCAATAGGAACAATGTTGAAAATATTGTAAGGAATCAAATTTTAATGTTGGAACCAGTTTTATATTGAACAGATTGATAATATATCACTGATATTCAATAGATACATACATGCAGTTTTGTGAGTTGATACATGTATGTTCATCTAATTAGAAGATAAGTTTTATCTTCAGGTAAATTAATCAATGAGTAATGGATTTCTCTTAGGAGAAATTTAAAGGTCTCAGTGAAAAACTACACAGAGAACAATAGCTATTGTATTTATTCAATAAGAAAAAGAACTAACAAAAGTTTAAATCGACAGATAAAAGTAAAATAGCAAAATACCGAACTCCGAAGGAAAATTCAAAACGGAAAGTCCCTAATCAAATGGCAAAATCAAAAGCTCAAACACATCAAACGAATGGATTACTGTCATATTGCTGACTTGGTAGAGGCGTTTTCTTATTTAGAAAATGGTGGATTAAACTCGTTTTATAGCTAGCTAAACCTCTCACTTGTATGGCAGTCGCATAAAATTCCATTATATTGACAACAATGTGTGATAAACTGCAAATGATTTGTGGAAAATTTCAATTTCTCTCGCAATAATATATCTTAAAACACAATTTGTTAACGTTTACAAGAAATGCATATGCTTTAGACTTTAAGAACACATGGCGCTAAAGGGAGTTGTCAGTTGTAAGTGAGACTTTAAGAACAACAAGCAATGTTCAAAAATGAAATGTTACATCAAACAAATGCTATAATCACCCCAGTATAACGTTCATAAGGAATCGAGCATAGCTATGAATTCCGCTTTTGTCGATAAATTTGCTGGAACTGATGTTCAAACCAAATTTGAAAGCCATCCTTAGCGGAAGAAAACCTGCATGCGCAAGTGCATGTGATGATATTATGTCCTTTCCTACGATCTGTAGTGGATTGAGAGTACAGTAACAACTGACATCAATATTGTCCACCAGTAGGCGCCCACTGTACGTCAGTGGAGCATAAATTCCTCTTCCTTCTACCTTATGTATAGACGAAACAATAGCCATGGTTACTGTTTGACGGTTATCATAACTTGTGAAAAAAGCTTAAGTCATCTCCTGGTCTAAGATTGGAAGCATGTTGTGGGTTTCGACTCTTTCCCACAAATATGATATGCTCCGGAGTCAGTGTAATTACGCCAAGGTCATGAACAATCTGAAGAAATATAAACTGACCGGTCTTGACTTGATGAATCCATGCAATTACCTCGTCTTGTGCAAGTGTTCCATTGTTGTCCATGGTCAGGATCTTGTCACCAACTGAGAGATCTTTTATTCGTTTTAGCTTTCCATTGTGGAGCATAACAAGAGAATCTTCATGCTTCATGGAAACAACCGCCACCATTGCTATTGGACGTAGCAGCTGTATTCCTATTATCAACTGTTGGTTGGATATAAGTGAATTCACCCTTCAAAGCTAAGTTCATAGCCATCTGCATATTTGTACCTTTTTCTGGACTTACTTCAGATACCAGATGGTATAAAGGTAATAGGTCAAGATTACTCCACAGAGGAACTGGAGAATACTCCAAAGACTCTACCCATGCAATCCAATCGTTTCGATCAATGTTTTCTAAAGATGTTTTATATGTTTTTCTGTTTCCATCGCTCCAATTTAAGGATAATGAATGAATGGTGGAAATATTTTTCTTTATATTACTCTGTTCTTCTTCTTTTGAAAAATCTAACGCTGCATCGTTCTGAAGAAAAGACATTTTAATTGCCAATGCAGTTTGTGCGTCTTCAAAAGTGCTGTTGGCAGACTGCTCCTTCACTACCTTAACCTGACCTGTTAAAGATCCTCCTATGTACGCACCGGTTACAACATACATTCCCCACTTGTCGAAGAAAGCTTTCCACTTCGACAGATTGCTTTCATCTTTCAGGTCATAGTTTGCAGGAAGAGCTATGACATCAGCTTTAAAATTGTCAGTGGTTGCATACGGTTGCCGGACTTCTACTTGTTGAATTCTGTGTTCTACTAAGAATGATGACTTATCTAGCGTTTGAGTTGCAGAATTGCTGGACACACTGCTTTCATTATACCCACTTCGAAGTTGTAAATTAAAGGATCCGAAATTGACGCCTCCTTCTATATCTACATGTAACTCCCTTAAACGCTGGCTTACATAATCATTAGTATCTTTTATCGATTCACATTTCATTTCAAATGACGGACTTTCTTTCAGCTCAACATTTACCGGAAGTCCATGTTGAAGTCGGCCATCTTCTTTCATAACCAATGGTGAAAATTGAGTTGCTGAATCTATGAAAATGTTGTAACCCTTTCCGACATGGTATTCTGAACCAGCGAACTGTTCAAAAGATAAACCAAAAACATCTGCTAAAACTTTCTGCATCTCGTTGGTTATTCTGATTGGATACATTTTGCCATTAAGTTATTCATTGACATGCTCTGCAGATCATCTGTTCTTGAAATACCAAGATCTCGAAATCTTACTTGGAGAATTAAGATACCATTATCAAGCATCTTCACATTTTTCTGCTTTTTGTAATTCTCTAACATGCTACCTACCTCTGATGTCGAAACCATTACTACCGACTGAAGCAAAATCGTATGCATTTCTTGGGTATGTTCCGGTTTAACTGCTGAAGCTGAAACAATTTGTCCCGTCTTTATGCTCTTGTCCAAGCCTTTTCTAAAACAACCTGCGACAGCTTCATGTCCTATTTCATCTTTTGCTCTGTTCAATATTCTTTTACACGCTTGAAATAATATCTTTGGCTGCTTGTCACCGTTCGGCAAGAGATACCAATCACCGTCAGGCTCTAGATCATTGTCTTCAGGTTGGTTTTCTTGTACCACAATCTCTGGATTAATTCCTAGATGAACATGAACTATAGCTTGAACTTGTGCTTTCTTCAGTTCTACCTTTTCTTCCCAACGTTTTGGGTTTCGAGCAATAGAAGTAGCATGTGTAAGAACTACTACAACATTTGGATTGCGATTATCAATCGCATTGACATTTCTGATGCCTTTTAACATCTTCGCAAAGTTAGAGCTTTCTCCTTCTATTCTGTTGTCCTGGATGTTCAAAACTATCATGACCAAATTTGGATAACTCTTTCTAATATGCGGATGTGATTCCAGAAAATATTTTATAGACATGATATTTTTTGCATCCTGTTCAAGACCATCGGTGTCACAAAACCCAGGAGTATCTATAATAGATAGCTGAAGGTCTGGAATTCTCCATTCAGTTGACTTCATTTTCACTGTATATTCAATTGTTGATCGTGTCTCTGACCGGAGTTCACTTGTTTTGGCAACATTTGTTTCGAACAGGTAATTAACTGTCGAACTTTTCCCAGCACCGCTTAAACCAACTAGCAATATGAAAACTTGATTTGGCGATCGTTTCATTTTCATTGCATTATCAGCCATCTTCATAGCAGGATGACATTTACCTCTTAGAAACAAATCGTGTAATTGTTTTCATTTACTGGCAACCCCATCCACTCATCTTTCCTGAAATGTGATCGTTAAAATTAATTATTCTCTCACTTAAGAACTCATATAATAAGATCTTATTCGTTTCCAATTTATATCGATAACGCCAATATCAACAACTATCTAAATTTAAATCTATTTTTCATTTTAGTTTGTATCACTAATGGTATCGTGTATATTCCATTTCATCTAAATTTTGCTACTGGACGATAAGGGCCAACAATCAATCAATCAATAAATTTCATCTAAACTAAAGCGTCAAATGGTTCGGAATATCACTTGTATTTTACGCCACTGATGAACTTTAAAATTGATTTAAAATGAAAGTTTATGCGAAATAAAATGAGTACATGTTTATAGGCTTGCTTAGGTAGAGACCGTGGTGACTAATTGACGGATATTGTACATCATTGAGTTGAAGAAACAGAAAAAACATAATGAGTTTGTTCAAACCGTTGCTAATTATACGAATGTTACGTGCTACCTTAATCACATACAAATCGACACAAAAGTGTCGCATTAACATGATTTGAGTTATTTCAGATAAAAAAACGTGGTGTGCGTACGGAAAACGTGTTTCTATTACTCGGAAGGTAAAGCTAGCATGAGTTCATAGTCACTCCATTTAAACGACATTTAAACAGTATAAAAGTTTTTGATATGATATAAGTTGTAAATAGACGACACCAGACACACCGGAGGTAACTTGCGCCAGAGGCACTGTATCGTGTTATACGCACGAGAGGCCCGTGATATGGGTTATCAGCCTGGGTGTGAATTTATGACTAGTTTACTTTCGCTCGTTACACATGTCAAAAAACTGGCATATTAGTGCTAAGTATATGATAAATATAAATAATTACAGTAAAGTAGATATAAAAACAACAAGTACAAAACAAAAAACTAATATTAAAACCATAGCAAACACGTGTCGATGTTACGTAAACAAGCTCAAAGCGCTTTATTGATACTTCAAAGTTGAGCAACTGATTTCGCTTTTTGGCAAATGTGAAAAATTGTTTGAACTGGATCTATTTGCACAGATATTTCTGGAGAATAAGGCTTCTTCTTTGGTTTATATGAACACGAATATTGTTTTAGAGGTGTTTTTTTCGCTATGCTTCATTGCATAACGAACATCGGTCCCGAAATTATAGTAACGATTATTTCCATTTTTTCCATGGGAACTTTGTGATGCAAAAACAAACAACAAAAAAACAAATTAAAACACTTAGTCCAAAAGACCTCATTTATGGACGGGATATATAAATGTCAATGGATTCAGATAAGGTATCATTCAAAGGAACTGAAATTTTTCTTGTATCAAATTGTGGGGACACATCTAACTTAATTAGTTAGAAAGTAAGGAAAAGAGGATATTGAAAAAAATTAATTTAGGTCAATTTTAATTATATTTCCTAACTGTGTGGTGATTCCTTAACGTACAGATATGAAATCATTTCTTCCTAAAAACTTATCGTGGTTGCTATACTGAATTGGTTGTATTTCGCAACATAAAAAACAGTTCACGAATATACGACATTTCAATGCAGAAATATAAAAAATTGCTTTAAAACTATTTGCGCATTGATCGTCATCCGTAAATAACCTTAGGAAATAACTGAAACGAACAGAATTCTAATAACTTTTATCAATAATTTAATTAAGCAAAATGGAATTAGTATAAGTACAGTTTGCCTGTGAAATCCATTGTTGTAATTGAATTTCTAGAGGTAGAGTCATACTTAATACTAGTTATACACCATAAATCCCTATATTTATAATTATATAAGTATCTTACTTCTTTTGTTCCATCTTGTCAATGCAACTATGTATTCAAAAGCTCTTTAGCATTCAGCATTCTACAAAAACATCAAACATAAAATGATTACTACATGAATAGATTACTTACTTACATACAAAGTTATGGAATATATGTTTCAAAGTACTGACGGATTTGTTCCAATCGTCCTAACCACAATCCGTTTTTCCCTCGAATTGGACACACCGAATTATACTTATCTTCGGGTTTTACTCACATGAGCAAACAACCGGATGCCACTTGTGGAGCAGGATTTTCTTACCATTCCGGAGAACATGAAATGAACCCGGATTTGGGAGGGCTCGTGTTGTTCTTTAGTCTTTAGTTTTATATGCGCTGTTTTGTATTCAGGTGTTTGTCTTTGGTCTTTTTTTCTTTTTCGCCATGGCGTTGTCAGTTTATTTTCGAATGATGAAAAAAGGAAAATAACAAAACTACCAAACTGCACGGAAGATTCAAAACGGAAAGTCCTTTATCAAATTGCAAAATCAGAAGCATCAAAAACACATCAAACAAATGGAAAACAACTGTCATATTCCTGACTTTTAATGTCCCTTCGGTATTTTACGCCTCTCTTTCACTCGACTGCATGAATATCTAAAGTAAGAAAGTTTTATTTTCTCAGATTTGCAGCAGATCCAGTAAATGATGCAAAATATGGTTCATACTGATATTGTTTTTGCCAATGTCATAATATTGAAATATCATTTAAAACAAAAAATTGATTTGCATAACAGTTATATTAAACTCAAATTTATATATCTTTACAAATGAAAGGAAAAGCACATGTTTCTACTGAGTGTTTTGGTGTTAACTAAATCAAAGATAATAGTTTTTCATTTTGCTTAAAGTCATATGAAACTTCAATTTAAGACCGCCTCATATCTAGAAATTGAGGATGAGGGTTGATGGAGGACAAAATCTACGACATATCATTGAAAGTGTCAGAGATCCCCAATTGTCATAGCAGCTATCCCGTATTCGTTTTTCCGATTGTCACATTACCAAATGCGACTTATCACCGGTATTTGAAGAACATTGAAAACCAAACATTCGAAAAATTTGTGACAAATTTATCTCAGAACATTTATGCCTGGTGGTAGAAAACCTTAGTATTTCGAATGATTTGAAAGTTTTATGAACAGTTAATTTACTAAAATGACTAAAATAGTGATACCTTCTTGAACGAGACCTCCAAACAGAATATTTGCTTGTAGGAAATTATTGTATAAGTTTGGTATTGAGGAAGTGAAGGCAAGTCCAGCTCTTCATCTTTAGTGAAATTCCAAAGGAACATAAAACCAAACTTTGATTGTTCATAATTTCCTTTTAAGTAAGTATCGTAGGAGTAAATGTTGGGTTTCAAAGTTTTTGGCAACACCTTATCCTCTTCCGTCAGATACTATTATGTGATTTACGAACAATAAAGTTATTGTTTTCGGCTTTGTCTGCCGGGACAATATAATTTTGATGTAGGTAGGACAAGTGCTTCCGATTATATATGAATCAAGAACTTGCACAGCTGCAATCGTGACGTTGTCGATTTTGAAATTCTGCAAAACTTGTTTGCAGTTGAAAAATTAGGGTGATATTGGTATAAAATATATTTGTACAGACTGATCTTTAAAGTAAGGAGGTATTTTAGATATCTCTGATTTAAGACGAAGGATAAGGCTTAAACTGGTGGGATCACGGCCTTTATTTCGGAAAAATCTGTGATTAATAACATTCAAGATAATAGCTGTGATTTTGTATGGATAGCGGTTTCTCAACATTATTTGTACAAAGAATTAAATTTTGAAAATGAAATAACACACCACAACCATTAACGATTGGTCCGTTTTGGGACAGGCACATGAATGACGCGATTTAATGTAGTTCTCTCAACCCCCTTGTAATCTCGATCTGTAGAGTAACGAATATACAATAAAACATAAATAATTGATACAAGAACAGGAAAAACACATGACCTTGAAATACAAGTATAATAGAAAGACAAAACCACAGGTACAAGGTTATCATATTAAACAATAGTGTATTAAACAATGCCTGCATATCCTGAAGGGAAGTGCATAAGTACTGAATGAAAATTACACTTTATAAATTAGTTTATTTGTGCATACGTTTGAGGTACTTTCTGTGATATTGTGTGATTGGTACAGAATGATCTTTGAAGTGGGAGGTATTTTTAATTACACTGATTTATGATGAATTAGAAAATAGTGTTAAACAACCAAATTGTTTCTGAACCAAAATATCCAACCACACAAACGCAAGCTGACACACCTTATCACCTCGTAAAGTAACTCTTTCATGTTGTATGTAAAATATCATTAGAGAAATCATTATTTTAGCACATCCCCAATAGATTTTAATCGAGAGAAACTATTGTTCTTACTTTTAGAATTGCCTGCTTCATCAGGTGTGCGCTTGCCATTAATTTTAACTTGGCTATTTACAACGATCAATCATTCTTTAGATATTATGTACTTATACTGTGATAATATTGATACACGTAGTAAAGGTTTCAAGCTATAACCTACCTAAATGAAAGGGAAAATATTGTCTTTGATATATCTTTCATCAGACAGATGGTAAATTTGTTCGGGGATGGTCTTTTATGCATTTAAACCAAATCTTTGTTTTCTTTTGGGAGTTGATATCATGAGAGGCCAGTTAAGTCATTGTTTTTGTCTCAGTCAATTTGGCAAGAACTCATATTACTATTTACTGGCCGTTAAATCGGCATTTCTTTAACATTATTTTACAGTATTTTGAATATAAAAGATACAAATATACAATACCTCAAACAATCAAGTATACACAACAGAAAAGGTCCTTTATAAACATGGATAGTATACGTCACTCTATATCTCTTTATCTCTAAATATGCTTGATAAACCTTGTACATTAATCAAAGTAGTTATCGAAGTGAAATTTAATTTTAGTGCGAAAAGGTCATACTTGGAGGTCAGTTCATATCTTAGAAATCAACTTAGATTCAAATCTGATACAATGACAATAAGTGTAAATGACATGTCAGAATGACTTACTTTATTGAGAGAGACTGCTATATAAATCCATTGGGTGTAAAATAACTACATTTGTGAGATGCTGCTATATCTTCTTGGGTGCATCTTTACACAAAGATTGATTAGAGGTAATTTATTATCCGATTATTGAATTTGAACATAGAACTTGATTTTACTTATTAGACGAAAATAAAATCAATGCCACAGAACCATGGCAAAGGGACATGTGACCTTCATTGTATTCCACAACGTCAGTTCCCTCAAAGATTGCAATCAAATATCAAATTATTAACTTAATTTGACCACTAAAGAATGAGACATATACTCCATATGACGATGGAGAAGGTGTATCAAGTCTAGAAGAAAATTATTTAAGAACAAACTTTAGCATAACGTATCAACTGAAACACGTATTCATCATACACAGGAAAAATTGTATGTTTATACTCAAGCATAGGAAGATGGCAATAAGAAAACAGAAATAATCGAGTGCCACAGATACAAGTTTTGAGTTGTCAATCAATGTCCTTTTAAAAATAAGATACAAATACCTTCAGATGCTGCAGTGGTTAATCATGTTCAAATACCATACAAGATACAAATCAAGGATAAAACACCCTTAAAACTGAGGGAATCGCATGAACTAAAAAAAAAAAAGAATAAGGCCTGATGCGTTAACAGAGCAAGAGTATACTACTATACATAAATCACCCGCCTTTCGAATCAACATTCGGCCAAAATGTCACAATCGGGATAGGAAAAAAAATCGTAATCGACAAATTCAACGACTAATCTGATATTTAAAAATCTTTGACCGCGAAAACATTTTTCTACTGAGCTGAAACACTGTAATATCGTATCGGTATTCCAATTCGAGATGGTGACTACAGGAAAACTGAAACCTTTGCTATTGCCTTAGATAAATTTCAGTGTTTAATCAAAGTTAATTTAAAAAAAGATAAAGGTATAGATACGAAGAAGATTTATATTATATAAATGCCTTAAGTGATGTAAACTCACACTGAATTATTGAGAGATAGGACACCATTAAAATACATGATTGTAAAATCGAAACATTTTGCTACATCTTTATTTGTGTCTTAAGTCTAAAGGATTTTCGTAAAATCATCTCCCCATGAGCACAGTTACATGTCGGCCACTTTGTGACGAAATATTTCGAATAGTGTTTGATTATTCATCCAAATAAAAATATATTATTATAGAATTAAGAAATATTATTATTACAGACACCAAAATACATGTTTGTCAGTTATTTCAACATACAACGCGCAGCTGGCATCGAAATTATAAGCCTGGATTCTTTGATTAGTGTATAATACAAAATGTATTGTATATCAAAATTGAGAATGGAAACGGGGGATGTGTCAAAGAGACAACAACCCGACCAAAGAGCAAAAACAGCCCAAGGCCACCAAGGGGTGTTGTATGCTTACTAGTAGACAATATGAACTCTGTCATTGTAAAAAGTTTTAATTTCTTTTTTTTTATACATTTTAATAGTAGTTAACGAATTACAGGTTATTTCATCAAAAGAAAAATATATATTACGAAGTATATGTTAATATTATATTGAACATGTAAAATACTGTAAAGTTTGAATTTAACTGTGCTTTCATTGTTGCAATTGTTGCACAATGAACAAAAACGCGAAATTAATTGTTCATGTTGTTGCGATTAAGGGACAAGTTGCATAAAATAATGCTATCAAAATCAAAACGGAAGCGTTTACTTTTAAGGTAGATTCTTTTTAATTCAATTAAGTATTTACTATGTAAAGAGTTTTCTTGTTGTTTACTTTTACCACCACCGTTATTGATAAACCCAAACTTATCATCTTGTACCTTCGTAAGACTAATTTAAAAAGAAAATATTTTTACGCGTAGGCAATATCTTTAATAATACATTCAATCATTGATTTAGTATTTGGTGTGTTAATAGCTTGATGTTAGATAAAAGTATACCCTTGTATATACTCATATGTGTTTACCCTTGATTATCCTCATTTTAATTGTCATTAGGGTGGAAAAGTCTTATTTGTACTGATGATTCCGAAACTGTACTGAAATCTTTGTATAGTTATCCAATCACTAAATTCGTATTTGTATTCCGTAATTTGATATGCTATTTAAAGTTTTTGTTGTAGATCATACAATTGGAAAAAGTGACGTTAAATAAGATAATATAGTCTTCATGATTTATGAAAACTATTGGCCAATCTATGCATTTCATATATATATATATATATATATATATATATATATATATATGTACATTTGCAACATAATTAATTTTATGTGTTCTTTTCTTGGCAAATGCTAATGAATAGTGAGAATTAACTCTTAACTACGTGTATGTCATAACAATATCTAGTCAAACAAAAATGGCTAAGTGTGGAAAAATAATTATGTTTTATGGTTATTTAATGAAAATTACACTTTATTAATTCCTTGCGTCTGTAGTGTTTATTTGATATTTACTTTCATTTTCACTAGGATATGTCAAACTACGATCTTAGGGCATGTATAAGTCCTAAAATACCAACGAAAACCATGACCAAGGATGATACCGTAAATTTCTGTAATCGCAGACAATCGTAAGTTATTGTTATCACTCCTATGATCTTTAGACTTTGTCTCTCTCTCTCTCTCTCTCTCTCTCTCTCTCTCTCTCTCTCTCTCTCTCTCTCCTCTCAATATAGTGGGTTTCAAGAAATGGATCGTACTAAAGGCTTTTGGAAACGATATGAAAATGCAGCTTATCTTTATGAAAATACATATTTCGAAGTTATACAAAGATATAAAGCAAATATTTATATAAAAAGTAAATATTATTTTGCATTGTTTTATAAATCTTATATTTATATATCTTTTCAGACACATTGAATTTAAGACATTTAGCACGTGAGCATACATTTCTCAGTTCACAGTAACACAAAGATATATAATTGTGGTTATGGAACGTTTAACCAATATGGTTACATATGTAAACAAAACAAAAAAGACCAAGGACAGTTTTATCAGTCTTATAATTAGCTGTTGTTTTTTGTGGAGTAAAGATCATTCCTCTCACGTAACAATAAGAAAAATAATACGATGGGAAAGGAGTTGATTACTTTGCAGTTTGCAAAAAACCCAACGAACTTTATACTGAAACGAATTTGATCTGCAATTAACTTTCAAAATTCAATAGAACCTTGAACAGAGTTAAACATTAAAATTTAGCATGTTTAAGGATGTAACATTCATGTATATTTTATAAAAAATTATAAAATAAAAGTTATCGACTCACCATTAAGCGATAAAAAAAAATGTTTCACTACACACATTCGTCACGACATAGTCTTCATGATTTATGAAAACTATTGGCCAATCTATGCATTTCATATATATGCATATATATATATATATATATATATATATATATATATATGTACATTTGCAACATAATTAATTTTATGTGTTCTTTTCTTGGCAAATGCTAATGAATAGTGAGAATTAACTCTTAACTACGTGTATGTCATAACAATATCTAGTCAAACAAAAATGGCTAAGTGTGGAAAAATAATTATGTTTTATGGTTATTTAATGAAAATTACACTTTATTAATTCCTTGCGTCTGTAGTGTTTATTTGATATTTACTTTCATTTTCACTAGGATATGTCAAACTACGATCTTAGGGCATGTATAAGTCCTAAAATACCAACGAAAACCAACGAAAATACACATTTCATAGTCGTGACGAATGTGTGTAGTGAAACATTTTTTTTATCGCTTAATGGTGAGTCGATAACTTTTATTTTTATAATTTTTATAAATCATGATACGGGTTATGACGTAAGACACATAACTGAAAGGTTAATGGATTTGGATATATGAAAGGGTTACAGTAGGTTTTTAATACTCAATCTTTCCTATTTTCTTAAGTTTTATCTCAATCAGTGGACTAAGAAACGGTAAGTTTGTGTGTTTTGTATGTACATGGTTCTTTTAACCTCAACCGTTTATGACAGAAAAGAGAGGATTCGAATTTGTTTACACATCAAAAGTTCAAACGTCTGAAAATACCTTGAATAATTCGACATGTAAAAGATTGATTTATTCTAAACTTACAAAGCAAAGTTTATACAATTCCACAGAGGCGACTATAAAGAACAAAATAACCAAACACATGAGTTAATTGAATTTGTT
Organism: Mytilus coruscus; assembly: GCA_017311375.1. NCBI lineage: Eukaryota > Metazoa > Mollusca > Bivalvia > Mytilida > Mytilidae > Mytilus > Mytilus coruscus. The sequence goes on along the minus strand of CM029599.1, from coordinate 41,796,786 downwards.
TCATACACTTAGAACTTTGACTTGTTGTAACATCAACCATTCAGCTTGAAAACTGTAAATAAAAAAAGTAAATCGATGTAAGTAGCATTTGAAACAACTTTTCACAGTTACATGGTTGTATACCTTTTATCTGATCTGTCGATAAAATTTAATTCAATATTTTCCTTCTTTTTTACAATAAAAGCTATTTGAAAATAAGATTAAAAAGGTAGTTTGGATGAAATGATATTTTTTGTACCTATTATGTCTGTTTGTTTTGCTCACACATTGTTGTCAATATAATGAAATTTTCTGCATCTGTCATACAAGTGAGAGGTTTAGCTAGCTATTAAACCAGGTTTAATCCAACATTTTCTACATAAGAAAATGTCTGTACCAAGTCAGGAATATGACAGTTGTTTTCCATTCGTTAGATGTGTTTGAGCTTTTGATTTTGTCATTTTATAAATGACTTTCCGTTTTGAATTTCTTTTGGAGTTCGGTATTTTTGTTATTTTACTTTTTATGAAGCTTTACATGTGCAATAACATTTCGCTGAGTGTAAACGATCAGAAGAACAATATGTCATCGATCGATAAAATGTCAGAATTCTAAACAAAACACAACGCAGCAATCAAGGTTTCATAACAAGAACCGTAATAAAAGGAACAATGATGTGCTCAAAAGTCAAATATTTTTTGCTGCAGATCAGTAAATTTTAGATAGGTGGAGAAAAAAAATCAATTTCAAAAGTCTAAGCATAATAAACGACATATTTAATCCCAAAATGTAACTTAAAATTGAAACAAACACGCAATGAATCCCATGCACATACAAACAAAACAAACTTCAAGTAAAGAAGCATAAACATAATAATCTCTCCTTTAACAAAAATGTTACTAGTATCTCTAATCTAGCGACACAGAATAACAATATTTTGCCATGATAAAAACTTTCAAGTTTTCAAAATAGTACATAGAAATACGTGTCAAAATAACAAACTAAAAGCTGGAAAAGAAACATCTGCAATTTTTTCTTTTAACTTCGGGACAACATAATTATGCTTTCTCCAAATTCTTCCATGAATTAAAATATATCAAAAACATCAAATTTAATGAAAACTTTTATTGGCATCTTATTGAATATATATATATATATATATGTATATGTAGCATAACATTAGCACGAATGAAACATCAAACAAAAACAGAAACATTGTATAGGTAAACATGTAAATACTTATATTTAATTCTATTATTTCTCTGTCTAATGGGGCGTGTGTATTTAAATTTGACATAATTTGCTTTGGAAAACAAAGAAAAATATTTCAACTATAAATTTCAAGTCAGATATTCCATTGAATAAAATAATTTGATTGATACTATTTACAAAAAAGGAAAATAAAATGTTAATCTAAATGGACAACGTATGACAAAACAACAACTCGGCCTCTTAAATTCAAAATTCAAAAGGTATAGAAAATCTATCAATTAACATCCTTTAGATGACCATAAGGCATTATGAGGTTTGCATTTTTGAATTTTGTGTCACATATTTGCATTAGGACTCCAAACCGGCTGCTTTTTTTGCACAACTGCAAAAAATGCCGACATAGCCTCATTAGAGATCTTGTCTTTCATATTTAGATATAAGCCAAGGCTTCACGTAGAACAGATATTTTACAACATTTGATGTATTTTACAAGGATGTTAGTGTATTTTCTGTTATTTTGAAATATTATCAATTCAGTTTCAAATTTTATGTTTTCAATCATATGAAAATTTTTCTAAAAACTTAAAAGATAAAACCCACCAACTATGCAGATGCCTTATACTGCAATACACCAACTCAAAAGGTAACTATATCCATCTAAATAATTGTACATTCTCAAAATCATATAAAGCATAACGTGAAAAATGGGAACGTTCCATAATTCGAACCTTTTCAAACATGATCCATTATATATGCATAACCTTAGCAGCGAAGCAAAAAAGTGCACAGAGAATTTATACCAAAAGCATTCGAGGCTTGTTTATTATAAGCTATCTTAATGATTTCAACATCAGCTGATTAAAAAATAACTTTAACAACCGTTCACATTATCTGAACTTGACAAGGTGACGTTGAATTGTCCAAGCTGACTTTCCTGGTAATTAATTTTAAACGTTTGTTTGTTTGTTTAGTCATAGAATACATTTAAGAAAATCTTAATATAAACATCGACATTTTCAAGTTATTATTTGTCAAACGCAAAAAAAAAAAAAAAAAAAAAAAAAAAAAAAAATCAATAGGAACAATGTTGAAAATATTGTAAGGAATCAAATTTTAATGTTGGAACCAGTTTTATATTGAACAGATTGATAATATATCACTGATATTCAATAGATACATACATGCAGTTTTGTGAGTTGATACATGTATGTTCATCTAATTAGAAGATAAGTTTTATCTTCAGGTAAATTAATCAATGAGTAATGGATTTCTCTTAGGAGAAATTTAAAGGTCTCAGTGAAAAAACTACACAGAGAACAATAGCTATTGTATTTATTCAATAAGAAAAAGAACTAACAAAAGTTTAAATCGACAGATAAAAAGTAAAATAGCAAAAATACCGAACTCCGAAGGAAAATTCAAAACGGAAAGTCCCTAATCAAATGGCAAAATCAAAAGCTCAAACACATCAAACGTATGGATAACTGTCATATTCCTGACTTGGTAGAGGCATTTTCTTATTTAGAAAATGGTGGATTAAACTCGTTTTATAGCTAGCTAAACCTCTCACTTGTATGGCAGTCGCATAAAATTCCATTATATTGACAACAATGTGTGATAAACTGCAAATGATTTGTGGAAAATTTCAATTTCTCTCGCAATAATATATCTTAAAACACAATTTGTTAACGTTTACAAGAAATGCATATGCTTTAGACTTTAAGAACACATGGCGCTAAAGGGAGTTGTCAGTTGTAAGTGAGACTTTAAGAACAACAAGCAATGTTCAAAAATGAAATGTTACATCAAACAAATGCTATAATCACCCCAGTATAACGTTCATAAGGAATCGAGCATAGCTATGAATTCCGCTTTTGTCGATAAATTTGCTGGAACTGATGTTCAAACCAAATTTGAAAGCCATCCTTAGCGGAAGAAAACCTGCATGCGCAAGTGCATGTGATGATATTATGTCCTTTCCTACGATCTGTAGTGGATTGAGAGTACAGTAACAACTGACATCAATATTGTCCACCAGTAGGCGCCCACTGTACGTCAGTGGAGCATAAATTCCTCTTCCTTCTACCTTATGTATAGACGAAACAATAGCCATGGTTACTGTTTGACGGTTATCATAACTTGTGAAAAAAGCTTAATTCATCTCCTGGACTCAGACTGGAGGCATGTTGCGGGTTTCGACTTTTCCCAACAAATATGATATGCTCCGGAGTCAGAGTGATTATGCCAAGGTCGTGAACTATCTCAAGAAATGTGAACTGACCGGTCTTGACTTGATGGATCCATGTAATCACCTCGTCTTGTGCAAGTGTTCCATTGTTGTCCATGGTCAGGATCTTGTCACCAACTGAGAGATCTTTTATTCGTTTTAGCTTTCCATTGTGGAGCATAACAAGTGAATCTTCATGGAAACAACCGCCACCATTGCTATTGGACGTAGCAGCTGTATTCCTATTATCAACTGTTGGTTGGATATAAGTGAATTCACCCTTCAAAGCTAAGTTCATAGCCATCTGCATATTTGTACCTTTTTCTGGACTTACTTCAGATACCAGATGGTATAAAGGTAATAGGTCAAGATTACTCCACAGAGGAACTGGAGAATACTCCAAAGACTCTACCCATGCAATCCAATCGTTTCGATCAATGTTTTCTAAAGATGTTTTATATGTTTTTCTGTTTCCATCGCTCCAATTTAAGGATAATGAATGAATGGTGGAAATATTTTTCTTTATATTACTCTGTTCTTCTTCTTTTGAAAAATCTAACGCTGCATCGTTCTGAAGAAAAGACATTTTAATTGCCAATGCAGTTTGTGCGTCTTCAAAAGTGCTGTTGGCAGACTGCTCCTTCACTACCTTAACCTGACCAGTTAAAGATCCTCCTATGTATGCACCAGTAACAACATACATTCCCCACTTGTCAAAAAAAGCTTTCCACTTCGACAGATTGCTTTCATCTTTCAGGTCATAGTTTGCAGGAAGAGCTATGACATCAGCTTTAAAATTGTCAGTGGTTGCATACGGTTGCCGGACTTCTACTTGTTGAATTCTGTGTTCTACTAAGAATGATGACTTATCTAGCGTTTGAGTTGCAGAATTGCTGGACACACTGCTTTCATTATACCCACTTCGAAGTTGTAAATTAAAGGATCCGAAATTGACGCCTCCTTCTATATCTACATGTAACTCCCTTAAACGCTGGCTTACATAATCATTAGTATCTTTTATCGATTCACATTTGATTTCAAATGAGGCACATTCTTTCAGCTTGACATTTGCAGGAAGTCCATATTGAATTTTGTCATTTTCTTGCATAACTAATGGTGAAAATTGAGTTGCTGAATCTTTAAAAATATTGTAACCCTTTCCTACATGGTAATCAAAACCAGCACTCTGTTCGTAAGATAAACCAAAAACTTCTTCTAAAATTTTCTGCATCTCCTTGGTTATTCTGATTGGATACATTTTTGCCATTAAGTTATTCATTGACATGCTCTGCAGATCATCTGTTCTTGAAATACCAAGATCTCGAAATCTTACTTGGAGAATTAAGATACCATTATCAAGCATCTTCACATTTTTCTGCTTTTTGTAATTCTCTAACATGCTACCTACCTCTGATGTCGAAACCATTACTACCGACTGAAGCAAAATCGTATGCATTTCTTGGGTATGTTCCGGTTTAACTGCTGAAGCTGAAACAATTTGTCCCGTCTTTATGCTCTTGTCCAAGCCTTTTCTAAAACAACCTGCGACAGCTTCATGTCCTATTTCATCGTTTGCTCTTTTCAAAATTCTTTCACATGCTTGATATAAAATCTTTGGCTGCTTGTCACCGTTCGGCAAGAGATACCAATCACCGTCAGGCTCTAGATCATTGTCTTCAGGTTGGTTTTCTTGTACCACAATCTCTGGATTAATTCCTAGATGAACCTGAACTATAGCTTGAACTTGTGCTTTATTCAGTTCTACCTTTTCTTCCCAACGTTTTGGGTTTCAAGCAATAGAAGTAGCATGTGTAAGAACTACTACAGCATTTGGATTGCGATTATCAATCGCATTGACATTTCTGATGCCTTTAACATCTTCGCAAAGTTAGAGCTTTCTCCTTCTATTCTGTTGTCCTGGATGTTCAAAACTATCATGACCAAATTTGGATAACTCTTTCTAATATGCGGATGTGATTCCAGAAAATATTTTATAGACATGATATTTTTGCATCCTGTTCAAGACCATCGGTGTCACAAAACCCAGGAGTATCTATAATAGATAGCTGAAGGTCTGGAATTCTCCATTCAGTTGACTTCATTTTCACTGTATATTCAATTGTTGATCGTGTCTCTGACCGGAGTTCACTTGTTTCGGCAACATTTGTCTCGAAAAGGTAATTAACTGTAGAACTTTTCCCAGCACCGCTTAAACCAACTAGCAATACGAAAACTTGATTTGGCGATCGTTTCATCTTCATTGCAATATCAGCCATCTTCATAGCAGGGTGACGTTTACCTCTTAGAAACAAATCGTGTAATTGTTTTTCATTTACTGGCAACGACATCCACTCATCTTTCCTGAAATATGATCGTTAAAAATTAATTATTCTCTCACTTAAGAACTCATATAATAAGATCTTATTCGTTTCCAATTTATATCGATAACGCCAATATCAACAACTATCTAAATTTAAATCTATTTTTCATTTTAGTTTGTATCACTAATGGTATCGTGTATATTCCATTTCATCTAAATTTTGCTACTGGACGATAAGCGACCAACAATCAGTCAATCAATAAATTTCATCTAAACTAAAGCGTCAAATGGTTCGGAATATCACTTGTATTTTACGCCACTGATGAACTTTAAAATTGATTTAAAATGAAAGTTTATGCGAAATAAAATGAGTACATGTTTATAGGCTTGCTTAGGTAGAGACCGTGGTGACTAATTGACGGATATTGTACATCATTGAGTTGAAGAAACAGAAAAAACATAATGAGTTTGTTCAAACCGTTGCTAATTATACGAATGTTACGTGCTACCTTAATCACATACAAATCGACACAAAAGTGTCGCATTAACATGATTTGAGTTATTTCAGATAAAAAAACGTGGTGTGCGTACGGAAAACGTGTTTCTATTACTCGGAAGGTAAAGCTAGCTTGAGTTCATAGTCACTCCATTTAAACAACATTTAAACAGTATAAAAGTTTTTGATATGATATAAGTTGTAAATAGACGACACCAGACACACTGAGGTAACTTGCGCCAGAGGCACTGTATCGTGTTATACGCACGAGAGGCCCGTGATATGGGTTATCAGCCTGGGTGTGAATTTATGACTAGTTTACGTTCGCTCGTTACACATGTCAAAAACTAGCATATTAGTGCTAAGTATATGATAAATATAAATAATTACAGTAAAGTAGATATAAAACAACAAGTACAAAACAAAAACTAATATTAAAACCATAGCAAACACGTGTCGATGTTACGTAAACAAGCTCAAAGCGCTTTATTGATACTTCAAAGTTGAGCAACTGATTTCGCTTTTGGCAAATGTGAAAAATTGTTTGAACTGGATCTATTTCACAGATATTTCTGGAGAATAAGGCTTCTTCTTTGGTTTATATGAACACGAATATTGTTTTAGAGGTGTTTTTTTGCTATGCTTCATTGCATAACGAACATCGGTCCCGAAATTATAGTAACGATTATTTCCATTTTTCCATGGGAACTTTGTGATGCAAAACAAACAACAAAAAACAAATCGAAACACTTAGTCCAAAAGACCTCATTTATGGACGGATATATAAATGTCAATGGATTCAGATAAGGTATCATTCAAAGGAACTGAAATTTTCTTGTATCAAATTGTGGGGACACATCTAACTTAATTAGTTAGAAAGTAAGGAAAAGAGGATATTGAAAAAATTAATTTAGGTCAATTTTAATTATATTTCCTAACTGTGTGGTGATTCCTTAACGTACAGATATGAAATCATTTCTTCCTAAAAACTTATCGTGGTTGCTATACTGAATTGGTTGTATTTCGCAACATAAAAAACAGTTCACGAATATACGACATTTCAATGCAGAAATATAAAAAATTGCTTTAAAACTATTTGCGCATTGATCGTCATCCGTAAATAACCTTAGGAAATAACTGAAACGAACAGAATTCTAATAACTTTTATCAATAATTTAATTAAGCAAAACGGAATTAGTATAAGTACAGTTTGCCTGTGAAATACCATTGTTGTAATTGGATTTCTAGAGGTAGAGTCATACTTAATACTAGTTATACACAATAAATCCCTATATTTATAATTATATAAGTATCTTACTTCTTTTGTTCCATCTTGTCAATGCAACTATGTATTCAAAAGCTCTTTAGCATTCAGCATTCTACAAAAAAACATCAAACATAAAATGATTACTACATGAATAGATTACTTACTTACATACAAAGTTATGGAATATATGTTTCAAAGTACTGACGGATTTGTTCCAATCGTCGTAACCACAATCCCGTTTTTCCCCTCGAATTGGACGCATCGAATTATACTTATCTTCAAGTTTGTACTCACATGAGCAAACAACCGGATGTCACATGTGGAGCAGGATTTTCTTACCATTCCGGAGAACATGAATCAACCCGGATTTGGGAGGGCTCGTGTTGTTCTTTAGTCTTTAGTTTTATATGCGCTGTTTTGTATTCAGGTGTTTGTCTTTGGTCTTTTTTTCTTTTTCGCCATGGCGTTGTCAGTTTATTTTCGAATGATGAAAAAAGGAAAATAACAAAACTACCAAACTGCACGGAAGATTCAAAACGGAAAGTCCGTTATCAAATTGCAAAATCAAAAGCATCAAAACACATCAAACAAATGGAAAACAACTGTCATATTCCTGACTTTTAATGTCCTTCGGTATTTTACGCCCTCTTTCACTCGACTGCATGAATATTTAAAGTAAGAAAGTTTTATTTTCTCAGATTTGCAGATCCAGTAAATGATGCAAAATATGGGTCATACTGATATTGTTTTGCCAATGTCATAATATTGAAATATCATTTAAAACAAAAAATGATTTGCATAACAGTTATATTAAACTCAAATTTATATATCTTTACAAATGAAAGGAAAAGCACATGTTTCTACTGAGTGTTTTGGTGTTAACTAAATCAAAGATAATAGTTTTTCATTTTGCTTAAAGTCATATGAAACTTCAATTTAAGACCGCCTCATATCTAGAAATTGAGGATGAGGGTTGATGGAGGACAAAATCTACGACATATCATTGAAAGTGTCAGAGATCCCCAATTGTCATAGCAGCTATCCCGTATTCGTTTTTCCGATTGTCACATTACCAAATGCGACTTATCACCGGTATTTGAAGAACATTGAAAACCAAACATTCGAAAAATTTGTGACATATTTATCTGAGAACATTTATGCCTGGTGGTAGAAAAACCTTAGTATTTCGAATGATTTGAAAGTTTTATGAACAGTTAATTTACTAAAAATGACTAAAATAGTGATATCCTCTTGAACGAGACCTCCAAACAGAATATTTGCTTGTAGGAAATTATTGTATAAGTTTGGTATTGATGATAGTGAAGGCAAGTCCAGCTCTTCATCTTTTAGTGAAATTCCAAAGGAACATAAAACCAAACTTTGATTGTTCATTATTTCCTTTTAAGTAAGTATCGTAGGAGTAAATGTTGGGTTTCAGAGTTTTTTGGCAACACCTTATCCCTCTTCCGTCAGATACTATTATGTGATTTACGAACAATAAAGTTATTGTTTTCGGCTTTGTCTGCCGGGACAATATAATTTTTGATGTAGGTAGAACAAGTGCTTCCGATTATATATGAATCAAGAACTTGCACAGCTGCAATCGTGACGTTGTCGATTTTGCAATTCTGCAAAACATGTTGCAGTTGAAAAAATTAGGGGTGATATTGGTATAAAATATATTTGTACAGACTGATCTTTAAAGTAAGGAGGTATTTTAGATATCTCTGATTTTAGACGAAGGATAAGGCTTAAACTGGTGGGATCATGGCCTTTATTTCGGAAAAATCTGTGATTAATAACATTCAAGATAATAGCTGTGATTTTGTATGGATAGCGGTTTCTCAACATTATTTGTACAAAGAATTAAATTTTGAAAATGAAATAACACACCACAACCATTAACGATTGGTCCGTTTTGGGACAGGCACATGAATGACGCGATTTAATGTAGTTCTCTCAACCCCCTTGTAATCTCGATCTGTAGAGTAACGAATATACAATAAAACATAAATAATTGATACAAGAACAGGAAAAACACATGACCTTGAAATACAAGTTTAATAGAAAGACAAAACCACAGGTACAAGGTTATCATATTAAACAATAGTGTATTAAACAATGCCTGCATATCCTGAAGGGAAGTGCATAAGTACTGAATGAAAATTACACTTTATAAATTAGTTTATTTGTGCATACGTTTGAGGTACTTTCTGTGATATTGTGTGATTGGTACAGAATGATCTTTGAAGTAGGGAGGTATTTTTAATTACACTGATTTATGATGAATTAAAAAATAGTGTTAAACAACCAAATTGTTTCTGAACCAAAATATCCAACCACACAAACTCAAGCTAACACACCTTATCACCTCGTAAAGTAACTCTTTCATGTTGTATGTAAAATATCATTAGAGAAATCATTATTTTAGCACATCCCCAATAGATTTTAATCGAGAGAAACTATTGTTCTTACTTTTAGAATTGCCTGCTTCATCAGGTGTGCGCTTGCCATTAATTTTAACTTGGCTATTTACAACGATCAATCATTCTTTAGATATTATGTACTTATACTGTGATAATATTGATACACGTAGTAAAGGTTTCAAGCTATAACCTACCTAAATGAAAGGGAAAATATTGTCTTTGATATATCTTTCATCAGACAGATGGTAAATTTGTTCGGGGATGGTCTTTTATGCATTTAAACCAAATCTTTGTTTTCTTTTGGGAGTTGATATCATGAGAGGCCAGTTAAGTCATTGTTTTTGTCTCAGTCAATTTGGCAAGAACTCATATTACTATTTACTGGCCGTTAAATCGGCATTTCTTTAACATTATTTTACAGTATTTTGAATATAAAAGATACAAATATACAATACCTCAAACAATCAAGTATACACAACAGAAAAGGTCCTTTATAAACATGGATAGTATATGTCAATCTATATCTCTCTATCTCTAAATATGCTTGATAAACCTTGTACATTAATCAAAGTAGTTATCGAAGTGAAATTTAATTTTAGTACGAAAAGGTCATACTTGGAGGTCAGTTCATATCTTAGAAATCAACTTAGATTCAAATCTGATACAATGACAATAAGTGTAAATGACATGTCAGAATGACTTACTTTATTGAGAGAGACTGCTATATAAATCCATGGGGTGTAAAATAACTACATTTGTGAGATGCTGCTATATCTTCTTGGGTGCATCTTTACACAAAGATTGATTAGAGGTAATTTATTATCCGATTATTGAATTTGAACATAGAACTTGATTTTACTTATTAGACGAAAAATAAAATCAATGCCACAGAACCATGGCAAAGGGACATGTGACCTTCATTGTATTCCACAACGTCAGTTCCCTCAAAGATTGCAATCAAATATCAAATTATTAACTTAATTTGACCATTAAAGAATAAGACATATACTCCATATGACGATGGAGAAGGTGTATCAAGTCTAGAAGAAAATTATTTAAGAACAAACTTTAGCATAACGTATCAACTGAAACACGTATTCATCATACACAGGAAAAATTGTATGTTTATACTCAAGCATAGGAAGATGGCAATAAGAAAACAGAAATAATCGAGTACCACAGATACAAGTTTTGAGTTGTCAATCAATGTCCTTTTAAAAATAAGATATAAATACCTTCAGATGCAGCGGTGCTTAACCATGTTCAAATACCATACAAGATACAAATCAAGGATAAAACACCCTAAAACAAAGAACAAGGCCTGATGCGTTAACAGAGCAAGAGTCTACTACTATACATAAATCACCCACCTTTCGAATCAACATTCGGCCAAAATAACACAATCAGGATATGAAAAAAATAGTAATCGACAAATTCAACGACTAATTGGGTATCTAAAAATCTATGACCGCGAAAACATTTTTCTACTGAGCTGAAACACAGTCATATCGTATCGGTCATCCAATTCGAGATGGTGAATACAGGAAAACTGAAACCTTCGCTATTGCCTTAGATGAATTTTAGTGTTTAATCAAAGTTCATTTGAAAAAAAGATAAAGGTATGGATACGAAGAAGATTTATATTATAAAAATTTCTTAAGTGATGTAAACTCACACTGAATTATTGAGAGATAGGACACCATTAAAATACATGATTGTAAAATCAAAACATTTTGCTACATCTTTATTTGTGTCTTAAGTTTAAAGGATTTGCGTTAAATCATCTCCGTATGAGCACAGTAACATGGCGGCCAGAAGTTAGGAGAATCCACTTTGTGGCGAAATTGAATAGTGTTTGATTATTCATCAAAATAAAAAACATTATTATAGAGTTAAGGATTATTATTATTATAGACACAATAAAACAGGTTTGTCAGTTATTTCAACATACAAAGCACAGCTGGCGTCGAAATTATAAGCCTGGTATCTTTGATAAGTGTATAATACAAAATCTATTGTATATTAAAATTGAGAATGGAAACGGGAATGTGTCAAAGAGACAACAACCCGACCAATAGCAAAACAGCCCAAGGCCACCAAGGGTGTTGTATGCTTACTAGCGGACAATAAGAACTCTGCCATTGTACAAAGTTTTACTTTTTATTTTTATATATTTTAATAGTAGTTAACGAATTACAGGTTTTTCACCAAAAGAAAGATATAGATTACGAAGTATATGTTAATATTATATTGAACATGTAAAATACTGTAAAGTTTGAATTTAACTGTGCTTTCATTGTTGCAATTGTTGCACAATGAACAAAAATGCGAAATTAATTGTTGCGATTAAGGGAGAGGTTGCATAAAAATAATGCTATCAAAATCAAAACGGAAACGTTTACTTTTAAGGTAGATTTTTTTTTTTTAATTCAATTAAGTATTTACCATGTAAAGAGTTTTGTTGTTGTTTATTTTTACGACCACAGTTATTGATAAACCCAAACTTATCATCTTCTACATTCTTAAAACTAATTTAAAGTGAAAATAATTTTTGCGTAGGCAATATCTTTAATTGATAATACATTGAGTCATTGATTTAGTATTTGGTGTGTAAATAGCTTGATGCTAGATAAAAAGTATACCATTGCAGATACTCATATTTGTTTACCCTTGATTATCCTAATATCATTTAATTGTCATTAGGGTGAAAAAAAGTCTTATTTGTACTGATGATTCCGAAACTGTACTGAAATCTTTGTATAGTTATCCAATCACTAAATTCGTATTTGTATTCCGTAATTTGATATGCTATTTAAAGTCTTTTGTTGTAGATCATACAATTGGAAAAAGTGACGTTAAATAAGATAATATGGTCTTCAGGATTTATGAAAACTATTGGCCAATTTATGCATTTCATATATATGCATATATATATATGCACATTTGCAGCATAATTAATTTTTATGTGTTCTTTTCTTGGCAAATGCTAATGAATAGTGAGAATTAACTCTTAACTACGTGTATGTCATAACAATATCTAGTCAAACAAAAATGGCTAAGTGTGGAAAAATAATTATGTTTTATGGTTATTTAATGAAAATTACACTTTATTAATTCCTTGCGTCTGTAGTGTTTATTTAATATTTACTTTCATTTTCACTAGGATATGTCAAACTACGATCTTAGGGCATGTATAAGTCCTAAAATACCAACGAAAACCATGACCAAGGATGATACCGTAAATTTCTGTAATCGCAGACAATCGTAAGTTATTGTTATCACTCCTATGATCTTTAGACTTTGTTTTCTCTCTCTCTCTCTCTCTCTCTCTCTCTCTCTCTCTCTCTCTCTCTCTCTCTCCTCTCAATATAGTGGGTTTCAAGAAATGGATCGTACTAAAGGCTTTTGGAAACGATATGAAAATGCAGCTTATCTTTATGAAAATACATATTTCGAAGTTATACAAAGATATAAAGCAAATATTTATATAAAAAGTAAATATTATTTTGCATTGTTTTATAAATCTTATATTTATATATCTTTTCAGACACATTGAATTTAAGACATTTAGCACGTGAGCATACATTTCTCAGTTCACAGTAACACAAAGATATATAATTGTGGTTATGGAACGTTTAACCAATATGGTTACATATGTAAACAAAACAAAAAAGACCAAGGACAGTTTTATCAGTCTTATAATTAGCTGTTGTTTTTTTGTGGAGTAAAGATCATTCCTCTCACGTAACAATAAGAAAAATAATACGAGGGGAAAGGAGTTAGATTACTTCTGCAGTTTGCAAAAAACAAACAACGAACTTTATACTGAAACGAATTTTATGTGCAAATTAACTTTCAAAATTCAACAGAACCTTGAACAGAGTTAAACATTAAAATTTAGCATGTTTAAGGATGTAACATTCATGTATATTTTTATAAAAATTATAAAATAAAAGTTATCGACTCACCATTAAGCGATAAAAAAAAATGTTTCACTACACACATTCGTCACGACATAGTCTTCATGATTTATGAAAACTATTGGCCAATCTATGCATTTCATATATATGCATATATATATATATATATATATATATATATATATATGTACATTTGCAACATAATTAATTTTATGTGTTCTTTTCTTGGCAAATGCTAATGAATAGTGAGAATTAACTCTTAACTACGTGTATGTCATAACAATATCTAGTCAAACAAAAATGGCTAAGTGTGGAAAAATAATTATGTTTTATGGTTATTTAATGAAAATTACACTTTATTAATTCCTTGCGTCTGTAGTGTTTATTTGATATTTACTTTCATTTTCACTAGGATATGTCAAACTACGATCTTAGGGCATGTATAAGTCCTAAAATACCAACGAAAACCAACGAAAATACACATTTCATAGTCGTGACGAATGTGTGTAGTGAAACATTTTTTTTATCGCTTAATGGTGAGTCGATAACTTTTATTTTTATAATTTTTATAAATCATGATACGGGTTATGACGTAAGAAACATAACTGAAAGGATTAATGGATTTGGATATATGAAAAAGTTAGAGTTTGGTTTTTTAGGACTCAACTTTTCATATTTTCGTAGTTTTATCCCGATCAGTGGACTTAGACAAGGTAAATAGAAGAATACAAAACAAACATCGAAAACATGCACAAAAGGCTTGATAAAAACAACAGTATAATACCTCAAAAATAATAAACAATATATAACCGTGTTAAATCATTCATGCAGTTGCTGATCACAGCTAGTCATTACTTGCTGATATGAAATTAATGTAGACTTACTCTTATGTATGCTAAACTATTTGTCTCTTACTTATTACTTTAAATACATTATTCAATCAATATACAGGTGTATACACAGCATTATTAGGTAATCAGACATTCGTTTTTATTATACATAACCGATATTCTAGTTTACACAAAAAAGTCTCTATTCACTGCTCGTCAGACATGTTTTTATTATTGGATTATTTTTCTTCATAGGAATCAAGGGAACTGAATTACGTTGAAATCCTCTTTGATCGGAAACCAGTTTATCCGTTTACAATTCATGGACTTGACGACAAAACCAATTATGTTGAAATAGATTTCACGCAAAGTGCTGACCCTCTACCCGACAGTGACACAGACAGTGAAAGCGAGAAGTAATAACGATATCTTGGAATTATGTCAGAAAACTGCTTTTTGAAAAGCGAAAGACATTGAAGGATGCATGATAAGAGCTGTTAATTAACATTGTTTTCACAATAATGTCATTTTCAGCAAAATGAAAAGGTTGATATGTGCTGTCAATATTAACGTTAAATTGTGTCAAAACTTGCCATTGTATCATTGTTATGTACAGGAGTGTATTATGATAGCCAATTAGACATCTTTCTACCACAGATCAAAGGGACCAAACCTAATGGCCTGCTTTATGCTTAAACAATAAAACAATTATCGGAGATATCAACAAACAAAAATACTAGAGTACTTAGCCTAGACAAGCACATAAAGAATGTGACGAGATAAAACATGTTTATGAGCGCTTAACCTACTTATAACTAGTGATGTAACAATACAACAAAAGAAAACATGGTAACATGTACCAATCATTTTAAAAGGAGACAAACTCATGAGATCAGTACAAAGCCATCAAAACGAACACAATGACGTACAACATAGAGTACTCTAAGCTACTCAGAGCAAGTTCAAAGCCAATTGTAATTGATAAAAGGACAATTTGGCTTTCTCACATTAGGGATTGTTGTTTCAATTGCAATCATACTACATCTCATAATTCAAAAATGACATTAAACCGTATTTTACTTTTTGACAGTTAACTTCAGATTTTGTTTGAAGTTGAATTTTTAAATCATCAATAACTTTATAAATTCTGTAGTTTACTGATAAATGGACTCACTTTTAAGTCAACGTTACACTTTAACCCTGACAAAAGCAATCGCAAGCGAGACACAGAGTTCCGCCGAACCCCTTACGCATATGTATTTTTATTAGTTGTTATTGACTGTGAACTAGCTGTCAGTAACTGAGAATTCTTTAGATCTGTACTTAGTGTCTTTATTCAACATTACACTTTAACCTTGACAGCAGAAGTCACAAGCGAGACACAGAGTTCCGTAGAACCCTTATGCATATGCTTTTTATAAGTTGTTATTGACTGTGAAATAGCTGTCAGTAACTGCGAATTCTTTCAGATCTGTACTTAGTGTCTTTATTGTTTTGGGGATGTATAAAGACCCTGTCATGTCCGGTTTGGTTTTTGTTACTTGTTTTCTGCTTTGCATCGATATGATGAATTGAGTCGTTTTAAAATTGATTTTTATTGTTTGTTCATATTTTGTGTTGGTACACAAGAGTTCCAGGCTAGGGAGGATTATGCGTCCGCAAATATGTTTATCATTTTGTTTGTGTCTGTCACAAGTTAGGAGCCTGTTATTCAGTGGTTGCGGTTGTGTTACTGTATATCATTCAACCACGAACAAAACCCAGACCATGTTCTACCTATAAAATCGCCTAAATGTAAAGATTGGAAGTCAAAATAGAAACCTAACGGCCTGCTTTATGCCTATACAATAAAACATTTAACGGAGATATCAATAAAATACTAGAGTACTTAGCCTAGATAAGCACATAAAGAATGTGACGGGATAAAACATGTTTATGAGCGCTTAACCTACTTATAACAAGTGACGTAACAATATAACAAAACAGAAAAGATTGTAACATGTACCAATCATTTCAAAAGGGCCACCCTTTCATGAGATCAGTACTAAGCAACCAAAACGAACAAAATGACGGAAGACATATAGTACCTCTAAACTAATTAGAGCAAGTTCAAAGCCAACTTTAACTGATAAATTGATAATTTCTTTTCTCACGTTAGTGGATCGTTGTTTCAATTGCAATCATACTACATCTCATAATTCAAAAGATGGCATTAAACCTTATTTGATTTCATTAAAGTTGTGTAACAAAGTTATGCAGAAAGATGTGTAACCTATTTAATAGTATTGTTGTTATTAGGGGTATCTTTTTTCTTAAGAAAATAGTTGAATTAACTATTTTGGAGTGTCAAACATTATTTAGATGATTCTTTTGAATGTACTGGCAGTTTTGAGCTTAAATCTCATCAAACTACATCTTCATACAATCTTATCAACCAATATTTTTCCTATTGAACTAAATGATCGTTTGAAAATGTGATTGCAAATATATTTGTTGCAAGCAATTTAAAGCCTTTTCTAATGAGAAAAGTAAATATACTAGTTATATTTACTGGATATATGATGAGATGATTAAAGTTGTTATTTTTTCCGTGACCACCTTTATGTACGTTTCGGCAATAAAGGATATCGACGGGGTTAGGTATTCATATGGACACCAATTGCGCCCTTCAAATATACTTGTTTCTGTACTGTTATAAATCCCAGTGTATGGTCAAACTCAGTAAAGACCCGTCTAAATTGCATTTGATTGATAAATTCAACTACGCTTATCGTCATCTGGATGATATTTTCGTTAAATCAATAATTTTCTTTATATAACGCCGAAATTTATCCAAAGGAACCTACTTGAAATAAATCAAATATTAAAGAAGAAAAAACAATCTTATCTTAGATTTAGATATCTCAGTTTTAAATGGGAAACTAAACACAGAAATTTACGACAAAAGGAACAATTTTTCCTTGCCTTTTGTTAATTTTCCTTTTTCGATGGTGATGTTCGTTTTGCACATTCTTACAGTGTTTATATATCACAACTCGTTCGGTATGCCCGTGTCTGTAGTGAAGTTTTGGATTGCAATGAACGTAATCTATGTATTACTGGTAAATTATTGAGTCATGGATTTCGTTACCACACATTACTTTACTGAACTCTTCTGTAGATACAAATATTTGGTTTTAAAGTTTGACTTCCTGTAGAAAACTTATTTCAAACAGGATGGCACATTCTTAATTTTAAAGACATGTTGTTTACCGAGCATGATTGTTAAGATACAATCAGGAAAACTTAATAATCGTTTAAATAAACTAGGTTACCTAACACTGTAATTAGATTTTTAAATATTGTTTTATTGGTATAAATATTGATTTGCTATCAGTAAATTGAAACCAAACTAATGTTACTATTGTATATATAATTATGCTTATAAACAATTTGTCGATTCCATAATTGTTTTGGCATTGTTCAAGGTGATCTTTTCTTTGACTGTAAATGACGTCTTTATACTAAATCCACTGGATGTTTGATTTGTACTGATTAATATTTTAGTGTTAGATACTATTATTTGATTTTTGTCGAGATTGCGAAATAGCGATCCCAGATTCCGGCGTCGGCGTAGGCGGTTGTGTCGGCATCAACGGCGTCAGCATTTAGATTCAGTATGTGGTTAAAGTTTTTTGGACATCAATAACTTTTTAAGCATACATGGAATTTTATGAAATTGGGACAGAAGCTTCTTTACAGTATCCAGCGCCAAATTTTGGAAACATCTATTTTCATTTTCCATAGTTTACTAATAAATGGACTTTGTTTTTGACAGTTAACTTGAGATTTTGTCTGAGGTTAAAGTTTTAAATCATCAATTACTTTGTCAAACCTCTATAGAATTTTTATAAAATTGGACAGAAGCTTGTTTATCACCAAAGACAGTATCCATAGCAAAATTCTGCAAATATCTATTTTGCATTTTTCTGCATTTACTGAAGAATGGACTTAGTTTTTACAGTTAACACTCAGGCTCAGTCCGAAATTTTTCCGTAAACAATAATTTTGTCAAAGCTTTATACAAATTGATGAAATTTGTCCAGGAGCTTCTTTATGATCAAAATATAGTACTGTAAATTCAGAAATTATTGCGAGGTTTTTAGTATTGCGAATAATGCGACAAGATGGGTATCGCAATAATTAGAACTCGCATTCAGATATCTGATACCTACATAAGTATGTAGATTTTCCTGAACTCGCAATAAATAGTCTCGCATTTTGTCCATTCTTCAAAATCGCAATAATAAATGCACGCAATAATTTCTGAATTAACAGTATTTAGAGCAAAATTTTGGAAATATTTTTTTTTTTTTCATTTTTTCCGTATTTTACTGATAAATGGACTTACTTTTAGGTCAACATTACACTTTAACCCTGACAGCAGCAATCGCAAGCAAGACACAGAGTTCCGCCAAACAACTTATGCATTAGTATTTTAATTAGTTATTACTGGCTGTGAGTTAGCTGTTAGTAGCTGCGAGTTCTTTTGATCTGTACTTAGTGTCCTTATTGTTTTAGAGATGCATAAAGTCCCTGCCACGTCCTTTTTGTTTTGTTTTGTTTTGCTACTTGTCTTTCTGCTTTGTATCAATCGAATGAGTTAAGCCGTTTTCAACTGATTTTTATTGTTTGTTCATATGTTGTTTTGTACACCAGTGTCCCAGGTTAGGGGAGAATTATGAGTCAGCAAATATGTTTAACATTTTGTTTGTGTCTGTCCCAAGTTAGAAGCATGTTATTAAGTGGTTGCGGTTTGTTTTCGTTCAATCTTTTGTATATATATACCAGGCCGTCAGTTTTCTCGTTTGAAATGTTTTACATACGTCATTTCGGTGGTGCTATTTGTGGCTGACATAGGTGTATGGGGTTTGCTCGTTGTCGAAGGTCGTATGGTGACCTATAGTTGTTAACTTCAATATCAGTTGGTGTCGGGTAGAGAGTTTTCTAATTGGCAATCATACCAAATCTTCCTATTTGATATCTATTGTAAAAAAACTCACCAAAAGATAACAGATTTAGAATTGTGTACGTCAGACCCGCGTTTCTTCTATAATAGTTATCAAAGGTACCAGGCTTGTAATTCAATACACCAGACGCGCGTTGCGTCTATATAAGACTCATCAGTGACGCTCAGATCAAAATAGTTAGAAAGCCAAACAAGTATAAAGTTGAAGAGCATTGAGGACCCCAAAATTCCAAAAGTTGTGCCAAATACGGCTAAGGTTATCTCTGCCTGGGATAAGAAAATTCTTAGTATTTCGAATAACTCATACTTTTGCAAACAGTAAATTTATAAAAAATGACCATATAATTGATATTCATGTCAACACCGAAGGGCTGACTACATGGCTGGTGATACCCTCGGGGACGAAACGTCTACCAGCAGTGGCATCGACCCAGTGGTGTAAATAGTTATCAAATGCCAGGCTTATAAATTAATACGCCAGACGCGCGTTTCGTCTACATAAGACTCATCAGTGACGCTCAGATCAAAATAGTTAGAAAGCGAAACAAGTATAAAGTTGAAGAGCATTGAGGACCCAAAATTCCAAAAGTTGTGCCAAATACATAAGACTCACCAGTGACGTTCGAATCAGAATAGTTAAAAGGTCAATTAAAGTACAAAGTTGAAGGGCATTGAGTACCCGAAATTTCGACAGGTTTTCTTGCTACATCTTAGATTATTATATATACCTCGTATAGACAGTCCTTAAAAATTCGAAAAATTCAAAGACACTTTTCCCTAATAGATTAAGGCTGTGAGGTTACTGATACAAATCAGAAAAAAAACACTGAATGGGTCTATTAACACACATGCTATATTAATCTATAATGAACAAAATATAGCATACAGTTGTTCTACCTCCATGACAAATATGTGGGTGTCCCCGCAGATTAAGCCTTAAATAACAAAGTGTTTGTGTGTATACCATATTAACTGTTTAATAAATGAATTAGGCGTTGACAATTCACATGGAATCTCAACATGTACCTCCACAAGGAGGAAATCCGATGATAATCATATGTCTGTTCCATGTTTCTTTGAAATTTCGACCAAAGATGAAGAACTGAATCTTCCTTCACTGTATTGGATACCTAAATTTGATATTCTAGAGGTGGTGTGAATCAAATGTGGATACAAAAAAATCAAAGATCTAAGAGTACATACAATTCAACTTTCAACACGCTTTGATATTGCAATTGTATAAAAACATTAGACTTTTCCACACTTTACGGTATTTAAAAATTTTTCCCAATTCCGAAATAAGACAAATTGGAAGAGTTGGTTCTACTTTGTTTCATAAAATGGATGACCAACGTAGATACAAGTATCTTGTCTTAAGGAGGGATAAATTGTTCTTTAAAAATCATTCTGATTCAAAGAAACAATTCCTGAAACTGACAATATTTAGATGCTTGGTTTGTTGATTGGCAATATATGTGTTACGTTTGGAGGACGTGTTTTCAACAAACAATCGGTATTTAGTATATGAACACATCAAAATGTTATCGTACACATTGGTTTCATTTGATTTAATTTGCCTTTTTTCTCGTATGGATACAAAATACGTATAATCAAATGTATACAGTACCTGCGAAGTTATGCAGACGTTTGTCCTGATAAATGCGTTTTTCTTACAAATGTAACATTCGTTTGCAACTTTCTAAGAATGCATCTCGTTTACCAAAGAAACGTTTTTTTGTAATCGCACTTTCCATAGACTGATATTGTAATTGTAAAAGTCTTTCGAAAGGTTGCAGATAGTAATATTTGAATTGCTATAGAAATGTCTAAACTAAGCTTTCATGCTATCTTTCCTTCAAAAATCTTCTATTTCATACATTGTTAGAATCAGGCATCCGTTTGAAAAAAACATGTTATAATCAGCAAAACAGATGCGAAATAACAATATATTGTTGATAAATGGGAGATAATCTAAAACCATTGATCTTTTATATTATTGATCTTATTTCCTTTTAAACTTTTTAAAGAACGTAAATCTCACAAAACATTTAGATATTGATTTAAAACAGCTTTGAAGCATGCATAGAAAAACACCATTTTAGGAGAAATAGTTCAAAACTTAAATTTGACAACTGTAAGCAATTCAAATATTACTATATTTCACCTTTAAAATGACTCTTTACAATAACAATACAGATATAGACATGTTTATCTAGATTTTCATGATAGCAATGAAGTGGAACCAAAGTGATATAGGATTGTAAGTATGCTTTCTTTAATTACCTTGAACTTTGATGGTTTGGTTTCTTGACGTATACCCAATATATCATCTTATTATCATATATTATTCTGTTAAAATTATTTGTTAACTTTTCTTTTCATGAAAAGCATTAATCCTAAGCTACAGATGAATCAGAATTCCGAGAAGCAATTAATGAAAAGTTTGTAACAAGGGTACTAAGTAAAATCTGTATCCAATTCCACGAAGGAATAATGCTAGGTGGAAATTGGATTCAGATTTAAGCTACCCACCGTTACAAACTTTTCAGTAATTGCTCTTCGAATTCGGATCTATCCCTGATTTTGAATCAGGATATCCAGTATTTATTTACAAACACTGAGACAATTCTGATCCATCTGCAGCTAATTAGGATCGGGATACCGGTGTGATAGAATTATGCAGACGTAGTCAATATTGTGAAAAATGAATACAATAACTCATTATGGTTTAAAATAGATAACAATCCTAATCAAACATTAACAGATAAAGAATTGAAATGATCTGATAATGTGTTATTAGTGACACAGAGATGGATTGCAGTCCAGATAATAAGTAAGCAAAGATGTTTATGGAGAGAGTCCGAATGTAAGAAAGTTAATTAATTTGAGATCGATAAATTAGAAACAAACAAAATATTAGACTCAATAAATCAATTTGATTGCGACAAATAAATCTATAAATTTACAACGGTATATTTCAAATATATAAATACATATACAGAAAGTTATATGATAATGCCACAATATTCCATTTATTATTTTGCCTGAACTGAATGTCGTATCAACCGATTTACTAACCTGAAAGGAGAAATCTCCAATATTTGTTGTCATTTAATTGTTAATAGAAACACCACACAGTACATCTTTGATAATAACAGTTTGATATGGTATACATTTAAATGTAT
Organism: Mytilus coruscus; assembly: GCA_017311375.1. Taxonomy (NCBI): domain Eukaryota; kingdom Metazoa; phylum Mollusca; class Bivalvia; order Mytilida; family Mytilidae; genus Mytilus; species Mytilus coruscus. Next base: position 41,773,916 of record CM029599.1, on the reverse strand, counting down.
TTTGCAGACGAATTCATTTTATATCTCTGTGCATAAAGTTAATCAACCTTATCCAGTCATTACAAAAAGGACATGAATAATAACAGTGTGATTTTCAGAAAATCATCAGATATATATTGAAATCGATACTTTCTGTACATGAGGTAATTATAAAAATAAGAAATATCTTAAAATGATAAATTGAAATTTATATACAAGTAAATGATTTTCCTTGTTGAAGTGCTTTTGTTAAGTCTTTATGCGTGAATATGTAACACAATTTTATATGAACCATCTTGAAATTTATTGGTACTGCACTGATTTAGTTCAACAGCTGAGTCAGCAAATTTTTCTATTCAACAGGAATCAATTTGCATAACATTAACGTTGCGAATTTTACGGTAACAGAGACGCATTTCGACAATCATACAAAAGTTGAAAAGGTGATAAAACAAAGTTGAACCTAACGTACATCCAAATCCTGTTACACAATCAGATCTGTGTATTGGAAACATATATTTCTAGTTTAAATTTATTTGCAATATTTTGTTACAGCTATTTTCGATAAAACAGTTACCATAACACATTGTACATAAACCGACATCTCGTTTTACCAGAACGACCCTCAGAAAATCTAATTATTTAATCTTCGCTATATATATAAAAGATTTTAAACACCTACAATCAAATGTATATACAAAAGTTAATGATATGTGAACTATCTATAATTGTATAACACCGTCAGAGTCAAATCAGTCGCATGAGGCTCATCACAGGTTGTTTAATTATGTTCTTATGTAGAAAGATAATTTGATATACTACATCAAAAGATTAAAACCATAACGTCATAATCATATATTTGCCAAATAACGTCCTTCTAATATTGCATTTAAGTTCACACTTTTAAATTTAATGCAAATATGCAGAAGCATTACAATGTAACTGTTAGAGATAATCAACAGATTTATCCAAAAAAAAAAATGTGTTACAAGTATTCACACATAATCTTTCAATCAGTTTAATTGGGATCTGGAGCTGGCATGTCAGTAACTGCTAGTAGTCCTTTGTTAATTTATGTATCATTGTCATTTTGTTTAGTTTCTTTTGTTACCTATTCTGACATCGGACTCGGACTTCTTTTAAACTGAGTTTTACTGTGCGTATTGTTGTGTGTTTGTTTTTTCTACATTGGCTAGAGGTATAGGGAGGTTGAGATCTCAAAAACATGTTTAACCCGCCGCATTTTGCGCCTGTCCCAAGTCAGGAGCCTCTGGCCTTTGTTAGTCTTGTATGATTTTTAATTTTAGTTTCTTGTGTATATTTCGGAGTTTAGTATGACGTCCATTATCACTGAACTAGTATACATTTTTGTTTAGGGGCCAGCTGAAGCACGCCTCCGGGTGCGGAGTTTCTCGCTGCATTGAAGACCCATTGGTGGCCTTCGGCTGTTGTCTGCTCTTTGGTCGGGTTGTTGTCTCTTTGACACATTCCCATTTCCATTCTCAATTTTACACATATGTTAATGTGTGTAGGATATTTTTGTGTAAAGCATATATGTATGGGTTGATACGCATACTACATCTACGTCCAAAACTGATGCACATGCTAAAATTGCCAAACAATTGTCAATATTAAAATGCTGTCATCAAATATGACCTTCTGCACTTACCAATTATGTCTGTTCTTTTGTTCACATATCGTTGTCAATATAATGGAATTTTATGCGACTGTCATACAAGTGAGAGGTTTAGCTAGCTATAAAACTAGGTTTAATCCAACATCTTCTATGTAAATAAATGCCTGTACCAATTCAGGAATACGACAGTTGTTATCAATTCGTTTGATGTATTTAAGCTTTTATTTTGCCATTTGATTAGGTCTGTCCGTTTTATTTTTCCTCAGAGTTCGGCATTTTTTTTTATTTTACTTTTTGGCTAGCTGATAAATCTATATCAAATATTTGAACTCCATGGGCTCAAAACACAGTCGAGGACTCATAATTTAACAACTTTGACCATATGTTCATTATGTAGACCAATCGATTAAACCTAAGCTTAGTATTTATATTTTGACAATTTTAATACAATTATATAAGATGTGATTTTTCATCTATAAAGGTACCAACGTGCCAATGTTTGTCTCTTTTAAAATCTCAACTTTTCTCCGAACGATTGCTACATATTTGAGCCTGGTTTATAGTAATTCCGGAGAAGCAGATCAGAATCAGTTATGACGTAGACAGTACTCGGTCCAATAGTTATCATGTTCATTGACCATAACAAAGATGAAAGCACATTATACAAGAACTGTTTGACATGATATACTTTCATAATATTTGATGATTTTTGGTTTTGTATTTAGTAAACAACCATTATTGATATACATAAAGAACATCCGTAACATGCGTAACCAACAATAATCAAGATTTCGGTTAAATAAATTATTATCTGGCACAATCTGATTTAAATTTTGATTAACAAAATCAATATCTTTGATAAAGAATTTTGATTTCCGACCTACAAATCTAGACTTAAGATAACTTAACCGATCATGGGTAAAAATAACTGAAGCTCGGCTTTCACAGCCCAAATAATACACACCTATAATTTCATATGGTATTTATTGGTGTATTTATGTGAAAAGTTTTGTTTATTTATTTGTTTGTTTGTAGAAAATACAGATCTTACAGCATACTTATGTCAAGTATATTTAGGTAAGAATTTATAGTGTGGTAACTTTTCAAAACATTACTATAAAAGAATTCATCAGCCAAACAGTATAGTTGTTTGGACATATTAATCGTTCAGAAATAAAACTACCATAGTTAAAATAAACGAAGTTCCATATTCTGTTTTGAAATATTCAGCTATATAAATAGACAAACATTAACGGTACCAATTTCACTGAAGCCTTTATGATTTGATCGAGCTTTTGAAATATTTCTGTCACATTTGTTTAGATATTTCAAAACAATCATACCTAAGCCGTGTTTTGTGTAGTTGTTTTTGATCTGTCGTTTTGTTTTCGTCGTTTTTAATTTGGCTATTTCAGAGTACAGCACATGTCCGTCCTGTACCAAGTCCGGAATATGGCAGTTGTTATCAAATAGTCCGTGTCTATGTATGTTGGCGTTTGGTTTTGTATCAGTTCAGTGTTTCTGTTGTTCCGTTGTTTTCTTCTTATAGTTGATGTTCTTTCCTCAGTTTTGGTTTGTGACTCGGATTTGTTTCAGTTAAATCGATTCTATTGCCGTTATTATAGACCCACAAACAGACATGAAAGACATTTCAATTTATTCATATGTTTAAGTTTAGGAATTTTGTGATATTCCATATGTATACAATGTATAGTTGTCACCTTTTCATTAATTTATGATTTGTTTCAATAAATGGTTGTTGTTTATTTGCTTCATCAGCATTCATCATACGACTAGCCTATTCAATGAAAATTGCAACAGCGACATATATAATGAACGTGAGGGATCCGACAATCAGGACGATTGTGATGGGACTGAAAAAATGAAACAACGGTCTCAGAAATACAGCGAGAAGGAAGGGTAGATATCATTCAACATTTATTAGCACTCTTACATCAGTTCTTTTTATAGAAACTATTAAGAAGAAAATACAACAACGAATCGATAATAATATAAAAACCTCAGGTTTTAATTTAATGTTTTAGCCATTACATAATCTCTCTGTAAACAATAATTTACATGAATAGATTAAAGGTTTTTAAACGTCATTAGTAACCTTTGATACTTACTCAAAAATGTTGTTTCACACAAAAAAAAAAAAAAACAATTTAAAGGAAAATAATGTTAAACGACACCCTTGTGGATTGTTTTCAATTCCTATAACGATGATCTACATGTCATGTACCGTTTTCTCGATATACGTCAGGTTGTTTCTATATTAAAGAGACAGGAGATTACCGATATTTTAAAACACCGGTTCAAAAGGGCACTTCAAACTTATTGTAGTAGGGATGAGCAGCTGAGACATCTAGTGACCTCTTATTTTCTATAATTCAAAAAACAAAAAACAAAAAGTAAATCATATACGTTTTAGAAAAATATAAATATAGCAATCAAAAATAATTTTGACAAATATCTGAATCATTAACGAAAGTGTTTTCAATTAGATCTCTGAACAACTTTCTTGATGTATATATGGAGGTGTGCCTTGACTGGCAGAATTCAATTTATAACAGATTACAGATTACAAATTTGGTAGGTCACATACGAGGAAAAGTGGACGTGATTGTAGTATCGACAATTGGAACATATCCATCGTCATCTATGTTGCCCTTATATGAAATAGATACATTGCACAAGGTCATGTTTAAATTTCTCTGACTGTTAATAACATCTTTACACGAAATCCTTTGGATGTTGGATGTGTTCTAATTGATATTTTAGTCGAAGACACATAATGTGGTTTTATTAGTTGTTAGTGGCTATAAAGTAGCTGGCAGTAACTGCGAGGACCAACAGATCTGACTTTGTGTCTCTTTTTGTTATGGATGTATAAAACCCTGCCACGTCCAGTCGGTGCTTTGGTTATATATTTTACTGCTTTGTATCGATCTGATGAGTTTAACCCTTTTAACTGATATTTATAGTTTGTATGTTATAACACCACTATCCCTTGATAATGGGAGGCTTCAGCGCTCACAAACATGTTTAACACCGCCTCATTCTGAATGTGCCTGCCTAAGTCAGGAGCATGTAGTTCAATGGTTGTCGTTGAATTATGTCTGTCACATTTGTTTTTCGTAAATTGTTTTGGTTTTAAATTAGGCCTTTAGTTTTCTCAATTGAGTTATTTCATATTTTTCATTTCGGGCCTTTTATAGCAGACTTTTCGGAGGATTTTTCATTGTTGAAGCCCGTACGGTTGCCAATCATTGCTAACATACACTTCCTTTGAACATTGGTAGATATTTGTCTCATTGGCAATCATACCACATCTTCTTGATTTTATACTGAACATATTATATCGTCATTTTGAATTTGATCATTTCTACAATAGTTATTTGATTTTCACTTTTTAAACTATGGCACCACAGTGAAAGCTCTAATAAATGGCTGGATTATTATCCATCATATTTTGTTGGACATATTATACACTGTCAGTCAAAATTATGACTATTTGTCAGGATTTACGATAGTCTTACCCAATCACACCTTTAGAATGCGAATCATCTGAGACTTCTTGATAGAAAGCTTTCATATTTTCAAATAGGAGTTCTGTGACTCTGACTACTTGATTAACTATCTGAAACACCACTTTTGAGTATTTTACCACAAAATAACCATGCAACAATAAAAGCTTGAAATTCACTTAATGATGTAATTTATGTTGTTCTACAACTTTGTACTATTTTTCTACTTCTTGCTATTTACACAGCGGTGGGGGATAGTTTACTGCAGCGTAGTTATCTTGCTAATTTTGACTTATATGTGTTACAGGACAAATGAATGGATGTCGCTTCCAGCAAATGAGAAACAATTATATGATTTGTTTCTCAGTGGTAAACGCCACCCTGCAATGAAGATGGCTGATACTGCAATGAAAATGAAGAGATCACCAAATCAAGTGTTTCTATTGCTTGTTGGGTTAAGTGGCTCTGGGAAAAGCTCAACAGTTAATTACCTGTTCGAAACAAATATTGCAAGAACGAGTGAGAGCAAGTCAGAAACCCGCTCGACTACTGAATATATATTACAGTTGAAATCAACTGAATGGAGAATTCCAGACCTAAATCTTTCGCTAATAGATACTCCTGGTTTTGGTGATACCGATAGCATTGAGCAGGATGCCAAAAATATAATGTCTATAAAATATTTTCTTAACTCACATTCAAACCTGAGACAAAATAGTTATCCAAATTTGGTGTTGATAATACAGAGAATATTTGACAACCGAATAGAAGGAGAAAGCTCTAGCTTTGCTAAAATGTTAAAAGGATTAAGCAATATTGGCGCAATTGACTATAACAATCCAAATATTGTAATTGTTCTTACGCATGCTACATCTCTTGCTCGGAATCCAAAAATTTGGGAAGAAAAAGTAAAAAAGAAAAAAAAAGAAGTTCAAGCAATTGTTTTATTTTATCTAGGAGTTAAACCAGAGATCGTGATTCAAGAAAATTTGCCAGAGGAGAACGATTTAGAACGCGATGGCGATTATCATCTTTTACCTAATGGTGAAAAGCAGCCAAAAATACTCTATCAAGCATGTAAAAGAGTTTTTAATCGAGTGGGTGACAGCATAGGACATGAAGCCGTTGCAATTGGCTTTCGGCATGATAAGAACAAAAGTGTTGTTAAGGGATATAGTATTTCTTCATTAAATGTTACATCAAGAGATGCAGATTACATGCGTACAATTTTAATTCAATCGATTGGACTGATATCTTCTTCTTCTGAAGTTGGTAACATGCTAGAGGATTACAAAAGAAAGAAAAATATGACATCTCTTGATAACGATATCTTAATACTTCAGGTTAGGTTACGGGATCTTCATATTTCCAAAACGAGTGATCTGCAGACCATGACATGAAACCAATTAATGACGAGATTTCATCCACTTCAAATCACATCAGAGATGCAAAAAATCGTAAAAGATGTTTTTGGTTTGCATCATGAACAAGTAGCAGGGTTTGACTACCATGTTGGTAAAGGTTACAATATTTTAACTGATTCAGCAACACTAATGTCACCACTAGTGATGCAAAAACATAGCGACCAGTATGGACTACCCGTTAATGTACATTTAAACGAATGTTCGGTGTTTAAAATCATATTTGATTCTGTAAATGATACTAAGGAATATATAAGTGAAAGACTAAGAGAATTACACCTAAATATTGATGGTTTAATAAACTATAAGGTCTTTAACTCAAAACTTCGAAGTGGTTACAATAAAGAAAGTTCAAAAATTAAAACATTTGCAGTTGAACATAGAATTCAGAAGGTAACAGTTACGCAGCCATTTCAAATCAAAATAGAATTTGAAGATGATGTCATGGCTTTACCTGCAGACTTTGACCTAACTAATGAAATCAATGTGATGAAGTGGAGAGCTTTCTTTAATAAGTGGGAATGTATGTCGTGACCGGTGCCTACATAGGAGGATCGGTAACTGGTCGGATTAAAATAGCTGATGAACAGTCTTTTGAAGATGCTCAAATTGGTTTGGAAACAAAATTCGCATTTCTAATGAGAGATGACGAAACAGATTATTCCAATGCAGACAAAAGTAGTTTTCACAAAAGTTCATCTGATGTTCATTCAGTGTCATTAGAATGGAACGGTGGTATCAGAGAAACACACAAGACAGCTTTAGACAAAATAGAACAAAGTGATTGGAAAGCATGGATTGAATCATTAGAATATTCACCTGTTCCTCTATGGAATTCTCTTGAACTGTATCCCATATATCACATTGCATCAGAAATAAGCGAACAAAAAGGTATAATGATGCAAAAGGCTATGAGTATAGCTTTAGTTGACGACTTCACTTATCAAATAGCACAAAAGATAATAGGAAAACATTGGTAAATCAATTGAAGCTGGTTCCTGTTTTCATGAAGATTCTGTTATAGTGCTTCATAATGAAAAAGATAAACGTATAAAAGACCTTACAGTAGGTGATAGGATTCTCGCATTAGACGACAAAGGTAATCTTGTGCAAGATGAAATGATTGCATGGCTGCATCTCCTAAGAACTGGTATATTCAAATTTCTTAGAATAACCCATGAACTTGGAGAAATCAAACTAACACCTGATCATGTTATATTTGTTGGAGAAAACAGATCCCCACAACATGCCTCCACTGTCAGTCCAGGAGATAAACTTAGTTTTTTAATGACCGCGCAAGACCGTAAGACAGTATATATGACAACTGTAATATCAATACAGACAGTGAATGGAACAGGAGTATATGCTCCCTTGACCTACAATGGACGCCTATTAGTTGACAATGTTGATGCTAGTTGTTACAGTACCCTGGACCATCTACAATTCATGGGACTAGATGTAATATCATCACATGCACTTGCACATGTGGCTTTCCTCCCGTTAAGAATGGCTTTTAAATTTGGTTTGGACATCAATAAAAATAAATATGATGACGGAACTGGGATTCATGGCTACGCAAGATGGTTAATGAAGTTGTACTTGACTTAACATAATAAGTAAAGAAGCATGTACACATGACGTTTGGGTTAGATAATAGTTACGCAAAACTTATTTATTAAGCATGAATTTTAATCGTAATCTTACGTGCTCTCTACACACACCAATATGTATGTTTGCAATTTTTTTAAAGTGTAGGTGTTGACAACTTTTGACGATAGTATTTGTTGAGCATTGATGTTCTGTGTAATATGTGAAAATATTTCCTTTGAGTGTCTAAAATATGCATGAATCAAATGATCAGACGATTGTCCAATGCCTATACATTATTCTTCCCTTAGTTTATTTTTTTTTGTAATTACATTGTATCATAGATCAAATATATTTGTTCAGTGTATGTTCACTGGTGTTAATATGTCTATTGATTGAGTAAAGCCATTTCAATTGATATTTCATAGTGTGTCTTTCTATGTTGTGATGTTACACTATTGTTTCAGATAAGGGTGACTATTGTTTCAGATAAGGGTGAAGGTTTGGTACCATTAAAACGTTTAAACCCGCTGCAATTGTTTGCACCTGTCCTAAGTCAGGAATCTGATGTTCAGTAGTTGTCGTTTGTTGATGTGGTTCATAAGTGTTTTCGTTTCTCGTTTTTATATAGATTAGACCGTTGGTTTTCCCGTTTGAATGGTTTTACACTAGTAATTTTGGGGCCCTTTATAGCTTGCTTTTCGGTGTGAGCCAAGGCTCCGTGTTGAAGACCGTACTTTGACCTATAATGGTTTACTTTTATAAATTTTGACTTGGATGGAGAGTTGTCTCATTGGCACTCATACCACATCTTCTTATATCTATGAACACAAAAAGAACCCTATTGGTATATTTGCAATATAGCAAAGTAGCGCCTATGACGATAGATTCACAAAAAGAGAGAATACTTTTTTTCTCTATTTCGATGTCATTTCAAGGAAATCAAAACCATAAGTCGAAACGAGACACGAGACACCAGGCACAGAACAAAACAGACGAAAAACAAGACACATCAAAAGCAATTGAGTATATAGACACCCATAACATTAAGAGAGTGAACTCAAGTGTTCAGGAGAGTAATATCAAAAGGCCGATGATTCTGCCACAAGTCAATTTTTAAAATTTTTAACAAAAAAATGTGTGTAAATTTGAATAGGAGTAAGGCCACACCAATTTGATTAACAGTTATTTGGATTTTCCCGCTCCTGTTTTGGAGAAATTGACTTTTCAATACAAAAATTAATTACCACTTCCGCAAATTTTTGGCCGCATGCCGGTCCAAAATTAGTTTCTCCTTAATTTTTTTTCTCACATAGACGTTTTTTTGTGCATATATTATTCCGATCAATTCAAACGCACGTGTGATACATCGATTTGTAAATAAAGGTCAAAAACGGTTTGCCAACATGTAGTTATGACAGCTCATTGGCGTGGACAAGTAGTTATTGAACACACAGCTATCCGAAATGCATCTTGTTTTACCTGTGAAGACCTGTTCTAGGAGACAAAATTAAAATCTTTCTTCAGATGACCACGATCACATCAATACTAATATTTGTTAGCGTCATCCCAAATCAAAAGTTGTTTCAACAGAGACCTATCAGAGAGTATCTATCTTGGATAAAATTAATATTAAAATCCCATGAATTTTAAAAAAATCACAGACTTATCTTATTTTGATGAAACCCCAAATCCCTGGTTAGTCTATTGGCATGCAAGCAGAACATTTATGAGTTCTAACGTTCGAGACAAAAGTGGTGGTATTGTGATTGACATACTCATAATAAATGGGGATGTGTAATTGGTTCAACCACTTCTAGTCAAGCTAAAGAGTTTAAAATGCATTGCAGCTTTTAGGAGCAAAAGGAAAGAGTATTTTCTCAGTCAGATTAATGCATGTGGTTGTGGTAACAGGTATTTTAAGGAATATTTTAATACATATAGAACTACATGCGTAGCAATATAACTATCTTACTTATGATATTGCTGAAATGTTCACCTCACTCATTATGTTGATCCTTAGTAAAGATAAATAGTTCCAATTGGATGTCAAGCAGCCAATAAACAATCATTACCATATAATGAAAACAACTATATAATAAAAATATTTAATATTCTTATGGGGCATTATTTGGGATGCATACAAATATTTTAATTTTATTCAACATATGTCATTTACCCAACTAACATAAGTCCTCTTGTTAAACTGCATCTGCTATGCTTCCTTAATATATACACATTTACGAATTTAAATGAAAATTCATGCAGACAAAGCTTATATGACGAAAATAATAAAAGTCGGGTTTGATACAGGCACCAATACATCAAAATATATGCATAAGAGCATGTTTCTTCTCCTTTTCTATGAAGTAACCAAGTTTTAACATGTTCACAAATTGTAAATCGCACAATTTAAAAAATATATATATACCGCTCGCTTCACTTGTAGAGCACTCGACTCATAAAGACTAATTTTCAAGAAAAGAAAAACATTTCGCCCCATATATTTCGGAGCTTTTGTCCGAATAACTACATATCAAATTGGTGTGGCCTAAGAGTTGAATTTTACAGCAGTACTACAAAATTTTAAAATTCTCATTGACAGTCATTTGAAATAATAATTACTATATGCGAAATTGAGAAAAAATTAGAAAGAGCACCTTCAACAGATTGTAGCGAAAATATGCCGACAAAAAGCATTAAATTCTTTATATTTGCCAAACCAAAAATGTTTCATTAGTTATTTTCAAATTAAACAATTCGTTTTAGAGTATTTCGTTGAATTTTGAATTAATACTGCAAAGTTTACTAATATCTACAAGTGTATAATAGGTATATATAAAAGGGAATTCTAAAGTGTTAGCGCCATCATGGATGTATCAGGTTAGTAACCACCACTTATAAAAACACAGTATTAATTCAAAATTCAACGAAATACTCTAAAACGAATTGTTTAATTTGAAAATAACTAATGCTATCAAAAGTCTCTTTTAAGTTTTATAATAATGTTTATAACACGTTACATTTTATTTAAGTTTTTTAACAGAGTTTTAACCAAGTATCTAGTATGTAGGTCAATTTTCTAACAGAACGAAAACCAAACAGAAATTTATAATATTTTCTCAATACTTGATTGTTTTTACTCTTGTTTTTCATCTTATCTCGTTTCAAATCAAACATAACATTACGTCCATTTCATTTGAACTCCGGTGGATAGTTGTCTTATTGGCAATCATACGACATCTCCTTATTTTTATAATAATTTTAAAGAAAACTTTTTTTACATGTATACTATTTTTATATGCTATATGAATGGAAAACTGCGTTAAAGTAGTTATTTCTCTGCAGTATGGATCATATCTAAGATTTGCCAACGACAAAAACAAAAATCAGATCGTAATTTACCTTCCTTCACTGATACCGTATTCGCCACCACCATCATTTCCTATTCCGCCGTATCCACCACCAATATATCCCATTCCGACGTATCCGCCACCGCTGTATCCTATACTACCATATCCACTTCCCACATATCCAATGCTACCGTACCCCATTCTACCGTATCCCATTCTTTCTTATCCTATTCCACAATATCCCATGCTACCGTATTCCATTCCTCCGTATCCCATTCCCAATAATCCAATGCTACCGTATCCCTTCCTCCGTATCTCATTCTTCCATATCCCATGCTACCGTATCCCATTCCTCCGTATCCCATTCCCCCATATCCCATGCTACCGTATCCCATTACACTGAATCCCATTCCCCCATATCCCATGCTACCGTATCCCATTCCTCCGTATCCCATTCCACCATATCCCATGCTACCGTATCCCATACCACCATATCCACCGCTACCGTATCCCCTTCCTCCATATCCCATGCCACCGTATCCCATTCCTCCGTTTCCCATTCCATTATATCCCATGCTACCGTAACCCATTCCTCCGTATCCCATTTCCCCATATCCTATGCTACCGTATCCCATTCCTCAGTATCACATTCCACCATATCCCATTCCCCGGATCTCATTCCCAATATCCCATGCAACCGTATCCCATTCCTCCATATCCCATTCCTTCATATCCCATGCTACCGTATCCCATTCCTCCGTATCCCATTTCCCCATATCCTATGCTACCGTATCTTATTCCACCATATCCCATGCTACCGTATCCAATTCCCCGGATCCAATTCCCAATATCCCATGCAACCGTATTCCATTCCTCCGTATCCCATTCCATCATACCCCATGCTACCGTATCCCATTCCTCTGTGTCCCATTTCCCCATATCTTATGCTACCGTATCCCATTCCTCAGTATCACATTCCACCATATCCTATGATTCCATAACTTAATGAATCATATCCACTGCAATAATATCCCATTCCGCCATATCCTCTGTTCCCACTTTACAATCCTCCCTTAATAAAAGAATATCATTTTGGATAAAACAATTTCAGTGAACTGAAGAAAAAACTAGAACACGGCCATTGGTGAAAAAATCGGATGTGCATCCATATAAAATAAATAATAATTCTGAATTAACATAGGTGAATCATCTTAGCTAATTTTATCTCAAAATATTCCTATGAGGTGTTTTTGTCGTTCGGCTGCTGTCCTTTTAACATATGTGCAATATTTTCAATCATTTAAATCATCCGGATCATAATTGGTACCCTGTTGTGCATTCAGGTTTTTAAGTCTTGCTTTGTACATATAAATAGGAAGATGAGATATGAGTGCCAAATGAGACATCTCTCCATCCAATACACAATAAAGTAGAGTAGGCAATCATAGGTTATAGGACGACCTTCAACGCTGAAAAGTTAGCTATAAAGGGACAAAAAAATGATTAGTGTAAAACAATTTGAACGAAAAATCATCGGCCTAATTTATATACAAAGCAGGAAGAAAAGTATCCAATAAATGAGAGAAATATAATAGGTTCAGATTTTACGCTGCAATTTTCACAAAACATATCAAAGTTCACGTTATTGTCGCACATTAAAGGAGATGTGGTATGATTGCAAATGAGACAACTATCCACCAAAGTTCAAATGAAGTTCGTGTAAGTAATTACAGGCAAACGTAAGGCCTTCAACAATGAGAAAACCCATACTGTATAGTCGGCTATAAATAGCCCCGCTTGATGATTACACGTGTTTGTTTCTATAAGACAAATTTGTAATTCATACATGAATAAATTATGATACATGTATTTATATATTTTAAAATTTTACACGTCCGAGTAAGTCTCGTGAGACGACTTTTCGCATTGGGTCGGACTAATGTTTCCAGTTTATCCCATTATTGTGTTTGTTTGGTTGTTCCTGGACGGTGAGGTCGTTCATGATCGAGTTTTATATTTATTCAGTTATTTTCATTCATGTCAACCATATAATAGTTTTATTTGTATCAGGTTTTCATTATTCTAGCGAAGTTGTACTTAATAGTATATCCATGATTTTGCAACTCGGTGTAATTGTGATTATTCTTTTTCATATGTATATATTTAGATACATGTTTATGGAACGCCACAGCTGTCTTATGTGGAACTCTGATATTACTTTATGTTGTTTTATTATTACTTGATGATATTTTGTCTTTACTTTATATGGTTTTGACATTACGTAATGATGTTTTGATATAACTCAATATGGAATAGTCATTACTTAATGATATTTCGATATTACACGATATGGTTTCGTATTGACTTGATATAGTTTTGTCATTACTCAATATGGTTTTGTCATTACTCGATGTGGTTTCACCATTATTTAATGTGGTTGTGTCATTAGTCAATGTGGTTTTAACATTACTTGATGTGAATGTGACTTAACGTTATGTAGTTCCCAGCAGGCACTCAACGTTGAATAAACGTTGAAATGAGGTTGAAATGGTGATCAACGTGTATTCAACGTTGAAACAACGTCACATTTTCAACGTTGGATAATAAACAAATATTCAACGTTGAATTAACGTTGATCATTTCAACGTTGAAATTGAAACGTTGCTTCAACATTGAATAAACGTTAACTTTTAATAAGTATTTACTCACGGTAGTCCTATCATGAGGCCTATATAAAAATTTTTTAATTAACTGATGTTTTATACCTTTTGTCAACAACTGATTACATTAAACACAGTGACTGCATTTCATTTTACATTGAAAAGGTCCTATCGTACCAACTATTTATCTCAAGTTGTGTGTATGGAAAAGGGGGTAAATCGTTTGATACTGAATTTCTATGGAAAAGAAATAGAATGCGTTTATTTAACATAATATGATTGAAATGTTGAACATAAGATATCATGTAAAGAAATTTGAAATAGTTGATTATCAACAAAACTCGCGATTTTTTTTAATTCATATTTTCGCGAGATTTGAACAGGAAGTTATATTGCCCATGCGCATTATTTAAACCGGCACCTTTCCTGTTTTTAAAAAGATAGAACAACAAAGAACGAAGTCGAGGAGAAACTTTCCGTTAATCAAGTATCATTTATATGGTATGTAGATGTTTCTATGTGGCTATCACGGTATTTCATATGTATGAATTGTATTTAGAAACTCTGAATTGTTATCAATATTGCACAATTAGAGAAAAATACAACGTCAACATTGTATCCCAGAGAACAGATCAGAACACACTGGGAAGGGCCATAGTAAACAATATATCATCACATATTCCTCCAATTATACTATTTTTGAGAGCAGCGTTTACATTACTGTGATCGGGTAAATTTCCCGAAATGTATACTTTTTATCATTAATTGTTTTGGCTTTTAACTAGCTGTCAGTAACTGCAGTACTCTCAAATCGTACTTTCTTTTAATTCGACCTGTTGATACTATTTTTAATACTTTTTGTTATTTTATATTAATATGGATCTTGTCTGTATACCAGCTTTGATTATTTGGAATATCTACTAATTTTCACTTCTTCATACTACATTTGTATGAACATCAAGATTATTCTCCTTTAACCTGTACAGGAAGTTTTATTGTTGATATTTACCCTTATGTATCTAGTGTTAAATTAGGTATTTATATGACAGACCTTTCTTGGTATTCCTAATTATTGGAAGATTTTATATAGACAGAAAAGTATACCTAAAACGACAAAGTTATTTTTCATTTACCTGTATATATTATGAAAACCGGTTTTTTCAAAAGTGATTATTTTCTAAGAGTTAAATATTTCGCGGTGGTGTATTGCCATGGCTTTATTTGGACTTGTTTGTTTGCTTTTGGCCTTGAATGTTTGTCCCTAATATTTTATTAACTATGTATTTACTTTCAGGTATCACAGATCAATTTATTCGTTCATAGTGTGTTAATTTACGTTTTGATTGAGTTAAGCCTTCCAATTGATGTTTTATCGTGTGTTTTCTATGTTGTGATGTTATACTATTGTTTCAGAAAAAGGGAGAAGGTTTGGTACCATTAAAACGTTTAATCCCGCTGCAAATGTTTGCACCTGTCCTAAGTCAGGAATCTGATGTACAGTAGTTGTCGTTTGTTTATGTAATTTATACGTGTTTCTCGTTTCTCGTTTTTATATAGACTAGACCGTTGGTTTTACCGTTTGAATGGTTTTACACTAGTACTTTTGGGGCCCTTTATAGCTTGTTGTTCGGTGTGAGCCAAGGCTCCGTGTTGAAGGCCGTACATTGACCTATAATGGTTTACTTTTATAATCATTTTGACGATTATAAACAATTAATTTTGACTGGACAACAATTTTTGAACGATCATGTGATGACTGATGGGAAAATAATACTGTTTTACAATAAACATTATATAATTCAACAAAATATTAATATTTTACCTATCAGAGGATAACTATAGAATGTTCATTGATAACTGTTTACCTAATTAACCTTTCAACAAAAGTCATTCTATTTTTAAAACAAGTCAGTCTGACCCTTATCTGATCTTCATGTGAGTGATCTCTGACTGTGTGTACTACGAGAAAAGAAGTGAGCATTGCAGCTCCATGTGCGCACATTTAATTATGACTACTTTAAAATCAACATGACCATACAACTTAATAGAAATATTAAAACAAAATATGACACAACTCAAGGAAAATAATAGCATTATCACATGCTGGGCAAACACAAATTAAACAATAATTGAATATGTGTTTATTCGACAAAGACAATTATTTATGTGAAGGGTATACTAATGCACAATACATGTATAACACGATAAAAGAATAAGCTATATTTAGTATTAACAAAATAGCCTAGATTGCACTTAGTCTGATTGAGAACATACATGTACAAAATGTACACAGTAAATACTATCATTCAAAATTCATATACTTCCTTTTCATAAAACATTATCATGTACTGGTCCTTAATGTGTATTTAACAATGTGCTGAATGTTAGGTGTCCTTTATTGTGAACATGTATTTTTATTTTACAGAAGCTTGTCAAACAAATCAATGGCTGAAATGTATCATGAATCAGACATGTGGAGCAAAATAAAATTCAGTTTTGGAAATTCCAGTCTATAAATCATCAAAGGTAGTTTTTGTCTGTATACATGTATATATCGTTTGTGTTTAAGTTTAATCTGTTGTTTATTTTATTTTGTTATTTTACATACCATATGTTTGTCTTATCTAAAGTATTCTAGTAAAAAAGCACTTTATTTAATGTTAATGGGCTTGTGCAGTCATCAATAAAAAACTGTTTTCATGGTTATCAATTACATAGTCAAACCTGCAATCTTGCAAATCTGGGGTAGAAGCTTCTTCATTAACAAAACTACTAATAGTACACATTAATGTATATAATTTTTTATTAATGATTACATTTGTACCTTATTATATATGTGCTTTGTCGTTATGGTTTTATTTTTCATTGCTTCTAGAAACAAATTGAAAGTGGCTCAAATTTAGGATATCTTTTCAGGACATATATAATTTATATTTATTATAATCTTATCTTTTCCAGAGTTTAAATATACTGCAAAAGTATAAAGATGTCACTGAGAAACACATATCTGATAAAGACTCCTCCTGCTTGAAATTGAGGTCAGCTGCAGAAATATCATGAAGTGGTGGAAGAAAGTTGACATGCAAAAGGACAAGAAGAGACATAGATAACAAATGAATTTATAAAATAAATATCATTGTATTACTAAATTTGATATTGTTCCTCAATAAATTTGTATATGTTTTAATGGTTTATACCAATAATAGGTGTGAGGATAATCCAGGACATTTGGTTTTTTTGTGGAGAGTTGTCTGGTTAACAGTCATGCAGCATCTTCTTATTTTCATAAGTATTGTGATCATCCTGATAATGTCTTCACTCTGCGTGGGATATACTACTTTTAAGAAGGGCTTAACATTTGTCAGTCGTTTCATTAGGACTACTTTGAACTTGTGAGAATTGTTGAGAAGTATTCAACATCTTCTTTCTGTTTGGTGATGCTTTCTGTGGTGGGAATAAAGTGTATGTCATAATTTTTATGCAAACTATGTAATCAAATTCATTGAATGATTTGTATTTTATAGCTATTCACAACAAGAAAAACTACAAGTAAGAATATATCAAAAATGGTAGGTGTTCTCTTGTATATCAATATACATTTAGATAATTATGTATTACAGTTCACTTTAAATACAAGTCGACACACACAATCATTTCAGCTATTCCTTCTTGTAGTTTTCTTGTTCTTAATTCTAAATACACGTTTAACCAATTTAACATTTGAGTATTAGAGACACAGAAGCCAACGGGATCTTATGATATGACATTTATGGTCTAGATTATTGACTTTGTACACATACGGAATGTTGTATCAGTAGTAGTTGATGTATTTATTTAGATGTCTCCCATTTAGGGTTATCTATTTGGTTCATATGTGTCTTTGGGAGAAAACAAAACCATTAAAAAACCTGTACAGTCTCCTGTCTACTATGTACATGGAACAACAGCACAAATTTGGAAAGCAGGTAAAATGTATGTAGCTTTATAATAAATCTTATTAATATACTTTCAACTACTATTCAACCTTGAATCAACGTTGTATGGATGTTGAAACTTCAACGTTGAAATTTCAACGTTGATTCCAATTTTCAAAATCAAACATAAATTTGACATTGTTTCAACGTTGAGAAACAACCTTGTTTCAACGTTGAATAAACGTTGAGTGCCTGCTGGGTTTTGTTATTTTGTAATGATGATTTGCCTATTCTTTATATGGTTTTAACATTACGTAATGATGTTTCAAAATTTGACGATTTTACACTACATGATGTGTTTGTTCCATTATTTGATGTGGTCCTGTCATTCTTTGATGTGGTTATCCCATTACTTGATGAGGTAAAACCACGTGACCAATTCGGAAAAACCTGTTCTATTTTTAGATAGATTTCCATGTTGTATGTGCCTTGGATGAGTGTGGCCATCCATCGAATTAGAGTTCAAATTAAAGTTCGGGTTACTGTTTGAGTTAAACTTTGAGTTAGTCTTCGATTTCAAATTCAAGTCATTATTAGAATTAAAGTTTTAGTTAGCATTGAGTTTCGAGTTGGACATCGAGTTTGAGTCACATTTAACTGAGGTAGAGTTCTAGTTACAACATTAAATTTGAGTCATTTTTTATGCCCCACCTACGATAGTAGAGGGGCATTATGTTTTCTGGTCTGTGCGTCCGTCCGTCTGTTCGTCCGTCCTTCAGTTCGTTCGTTCGTCTGTTCGTCCGTCCGTCCGTTCGTCCCGCTTCAGGTTAAAGTTTTTGGTCGAGGTAGTTTTTGATGAAGTTGAAGTCCAATCAACTTGAAACTTAGAATACATGTTCCCTATGATATGATCTTTCTAAATTAGAGATTTTCCCCATTTTCACGGTCCACTGAACATAGAAAATGATAGTGCGAGTGGGGCATCCGTGTACTATGGACACATTCTTGTTGAGGTAGAGTTTGAGTAAGATTCGAATTTAAGTCTCATTTAGATTAATTAAGATTTTGAGTTGAAATTCGAGCTATCTTATATGAGTTCGTAATTAAATTTTCTATCGCGGAACAAGGACTTTTGCTCGGGGTTCCGAAAAGAGGGCTCCGGGGTATGCGTACAAAAGATAAACAATGTTACAGTATACAAAACGCTACATATAAGTTGAAATAAAGTTAGATGTGGTGTGATTGACAATGAGACAACTATCCATCAGAGTTTAAATGCAGTGGATGTAAGAAATCATATATAGGCAACCGTACAGCCTTCAACACACCGTATAGTCAGCTACAAAAGGCCACCATGCAACATGTGAAAAAATTCAAACGAAAAAAACAAACGGTCTTATTTATAAATAAACAATCTACAAAAAAGAAATGACACACATTTATACAACGACAACAATTGAACTTCATGCTCCTGACTTGGGGCAGGTACATAAAGAAAGTGCACGTGGCGGAGTTTAACATGTATGTGAGCGCTAAATCCTAACCTTATATCGGACTGTTACAGTTGTGTAACAGCACAACACGAGAAAAAAATGTAAATTAGACAATTGATGCCCCGCACTCAACTCATTTAACCGCTTATACCCCAAAAATGACAAAAAAATGTTCATTTATCTCCCAAAAGAGCAAAAGATAATAAAAATAAAAACCCTGACCACATGCACACCTTCAATATATGTACAAACAGACAGTAAAGAGAAAACTTCCTAGGATTCAAACTGTAGGAGGAGTTATGCGGAATAACTATATACCAATAATGGGACGGACAGACGGACGGACGGACGGACGGACAGGGGTAAAACAATATGCCCCCTAACTTTCAGTTGCGGTGGCATACAAAACAGTTTCATTTGGCTGTTTCAATAGATCGGTATGACTGGGTAATATAAATCCATCGGGGTGATCTCGGATGCTCCAGAAAGGCACCCGTCGTGTTATTCGAAAGTACAAACCCAGTGATTTGGTTTTATTTGGTAGTTTACATTCAAGGAAAAGATGACGGTTTTATGGTTACGACCACTGGAACATGTCCGTCGTCACATATGAAACAGATATTCCAAAAGTTTATTTTTCAATTAGTGCGAGGTAGATCAGGAATTCAATTGATTACAAATAAAAGATTGATATTTGTATAAGTTCAAATGATCATTTACGCTAAAAAAATCGGAGAATTCTTGTTTTATAGTATTGATGCTTTGTCGCTTAGTCCGAGCCCCCTCCCCGTTTCCTGTAACTTTAGTGTGAGTTGATTTGAAGTGTTTCATTTGTTAACAATAAAGTTCAAGTCTTTTGATTTGTGTCGAGCCTGCGACATCAATGTAGCGGCAGTGAGATACAACAAACCTATATTTCGTCGTCGATAGTGGCGTCGGCGTCTCCATCTCCATTTTTATTTCTATTAAGTTTAACCTTTCATTATACATGTTACTAAACATGTATGCCATATATATTACTTTTAGAACATCATACTGGATTTGTTTACCTCGACTATTGTATCTGTATTTATATTGTATGTTTCTCTGTAAACTTGTATTTAGTTTTAGAGAATAAAGTATCTATCTATCTATCTATCTATCTATAGATCGTTAGGTTTCTAGTTTTTACATTTTCATTTCAGGACCTTTTATAGCTTACTATAGGGTATGGGTTTTGCTCATTGTTGAAAACCATACAGTTTTGTTTTAGTTAAATAAAACCGAATTACATGTAAACTGTTTTGACATGATAAATTTGTAAACCTCCATGAAGTGTTTTAAAAACTTGTATAGTAGTTATTCCTCAATTTCAAGAAAAAGCATCTACAGAAAAACATTTTTTTCTTTTTTTTCAGTTTTACCGATAAATGTATAGATAAATGTACAGCCGATCAACATGACGCTTTTACACTTACAGCAGCAATATCAGGCGAGACACAGGGTTCCGTGTAATATTTTACAAATTTATTACAAAAATACTGATTCCGTTTGAGAACTTTAGGATAAAAACAACAGGACCAAGTGGTTTGGGGATATCCCAATTATGTCCGAAATACTGTAAAGTTTTTAATACTTTTTTTCTTATTATTATCTGCCGTTCCCCTTTTTCATACCAAATAACTCTGAACAACCACTCGAACTTTAATTTGAACTTTAACTCAATGGATAGCGATACCCATCAAAGCACATTAAACAAACGATATATTGAAATCTGTTTAAAATAGAACATATTTTTTCCGAATTGGTCACGTGGTTTTACCTCATCAAGTAATGGGATAACCACATCAAAGAATGACAGGACCACATCAAATAATGAAACAAACACATCATGTAGTGTAAAATCGTCAAATTTTGAAACATCATTGCGTAATGTTAAAACCATATAAAGAATAGGCAAATCATCATTACGAAATAACAAAACCACATCGTGTAATGAAACAACTACATAACGTTAAGTCACATTCACATCAAGTAATGTTAAAACCACATTGACTAATGACACAACCACATTAAATAATGGTGAAACCACATCGAGTAATGACAAAACCATATTGAGTAATGATAAAACTATATCAAGTCAATACGAAACCATATCGTGTAATATCGAAATATCATTAAGTAATGACTATTCCATATTGAGTTATATCAAAACATCATTACGTAATGTCAAAACCATATTAAGTAAAGACAAAATATCATCAAGTAATAATAAAACAACATAAAGTAATATCAGAGTTCCACATAAGACAGCTGTGGCGTTCCATACATGTTATATGTAAATGATTGATAAACTCAGATTTCCGTTGTCCACTATGCTTGCTGGGTTATCAGCAATACGATATAAATTGTATTCATTCATGCCTTTCTAGAATAATGGATATGAGCGTATAGGGTATACGTTGATTTATATATATCCATATAAGATAGTGTTCTCGACCTGATAAAGGGACAATAGGTATCTGCACAATAACGTTGATTTAAACTGTTCAAACAAGTGGACCGTATCAAATGAAATTCGTGATCAGGTGTTTGTTTATTTATCAATCTTCTATAGGTTTCAAGAATAGGAATATCACAATCCAGGTAAGTTATTATATTTTTCAGATAAATAAAATGCATTTTTAATCTATTTATCTAGTTCCTGTCCTACTTTATAACTCTTTTAGGTACACATGTTAATGATGTTTGACTGTAATCAGAGTAGTTTGTGGTGTACCACGGTCGTATATGTAAATTCCTTCTGATGACCCTTAAGATGGAGTTCTTAAAGGGTCGTTTTACCACGGGTTTTAACTATTATTCTGCACCAAATATGTTTATATAGCAACGATAGTTACCCAAACTAGTGTTAGCACGAGAAAAATGTCCACATCGAAACACGATCGTTACAAAGACAGAAGAAGCAGTATTGAAAATGCACCTGTTGTAAATTACTTTTTACTGTTTAACATACATATACAAGTTAAATAGGTAAATGAACCATACCTAATTTACGGATTTCCATAATGAACTAAGTCATCTATGTGCCAAAAATAGCGATCAAAATAACAAGACAGAGAAATGAAAGTAAAAATAGTCATTGTTTTGCATTAGTATCGTATGCTGACATGTACTGATTATTTTCAATTTTTTTCTTTTTATCTTCAATTGTTATGCTCTCCAAATGGTTTTCTTCGGAAGCATAAATTGTCATCTGTATGTACTCCGACATTCCGACTGTCAAAGATAACTACTTTTCGAATAAAATTATGTTTATATAATAAAGATTGAAACTTATGACCTCTAGCTTATTACCTCCATCCGGAGCATCTGGGTTGAGCCCAGGTTTTTGAAGGTGTTTATGTGCTCTATCTTTAGTCTTCTGTGTAATGTTTTGTTAATTTTGTTGGTCTTTTTGTTACCAATGTTGGTCTTTTCATCGTTTTTCTTATAGTCCATGTTGTTGCCTGCTTTTTGTCCCCGCGTAACGCGTTGCGGAAACACGGAAATATCGGGTGTCTGCCCGTCGGTGAGTCTGCCCGTCCGTGTGTCCGTCTGTCCGTCCGTCCGGTCGTGTTAGCGCTCTTACAGGTAAAAGTCTTGCCAGAGTTTTATAAACTTATACTATAATAGGTTAATACCAGCAATATATCGGACAAGTTCTATAATGGTGGCCGATCGACTTTTTTAAAGTTATGCCTTGGAAATTTCAAATCTATGAAAAAATGGCTTCGTTAGCGTTCTCAAGGAACAATTCTTAACAAATCTTTAAAAAAAACTTATACTATAGATAAATATCAGCAATATCTCGGACAAGATGTGTAATGGTGGACAATCAACTATTTGTAAAGAGTTGTGCCCTTTAAAATATTCAATTTATGTAAAAATGGCCTCGTTAGGGCTCTCACGGGTACAATTCTTAATTGCCAGATTTAAACAAAACTAGACAATAGGTTAAGTATCAGCAATATCTCTAGCAAGTTATATAATGGTGGGCCATCGACTTTTTTTAAAGATTTATTCCTGATTTTTATAAAACTTGTACGATATGTAAATATCAGCAATATCTCGGACACGTTCTATAAAATGACCGATCGACTTTAAAAAAAAAGTTATGCCCTTGGAAATATTGAAATATATGGAAAATGGCCTTGTTAGAGCTCTCACAGGTACAGTTATTGCCAAATTTTTATAAAACTTATACTATAGGTTAATATCAGCAATATCTCAGACAAGTTCTATAAAGGTGGCCGATCGACTTTTTTAAAGAGTTATGCCACTTGGAAATTTCAAATCTATGGAAAATGGCCTCGTAAGCGCTCTCACGGGTACAGTTTTGTCAATTTTTATAAAAATATACTATAGGTGAATGTCAGCAATATATCAGACAAGTTCTGAAATGGTGGCCAATCGTTTTTTTTAAAGAGTTATGCCCTTTGGAAATATCAAATTTATGAAAAATGGCCTCGTTAGCGCTCTCACAGGTAAAATTCTTGCCGGATTCTTATAATGCTTATACTGTAGGTTAATACCAGCAATATCTCGGACAAGTTCTATAATGGTGGTCGATTGACTTTTTCAAAGAGTTATGCCTTGGAAATATAAAATATGTGCAACGCGCAGGACATTGAAAATCTGTTCCTTTATTTTAGATTGCTGACAGTCCCGAAGTTCCACACGTGCATTCATTATTTATACGAGATACCGATTTTATAACAGAAACAATCGAGATTTCGGTTTTATAGATCGATATCTGACACAAGCTGATCGAAATCTTTGCTTACAAAATTAAGATATTTGAAACACAATACTAGTTCCCGACAAAGAAATCCAGACTGTAGTTAACAAGATCTTGGATATAAATAAGGGAATGGGTCTGTCAAGTCATCCATTATACGTCAATATTTAATTTATTTGATTACATGTTTATTTATCTATTTATTTGCAGAAAATACAGAGCTCCCACTGGAGAAATGTCAAGCACATTAAGGTACAAATTTTATTTTTTGCCATTTATTGACTGATCATTAGTTACTGTATCAGAATAGAAAATATTATCATAGTCTGTTTTAAAATATGAAATGTAACGATTCCCTTTATCTCGGGTTTCAAGTGACCAATACAATGGATGTAAGAATTAAAAACACACACAATCAAGGGTCCTCGAGCGACCAATACAAATAAATATAATTTGAAACAGTACACTTAAATATGGGTTCATCATTTTAGCAAGAAAGGTAATACTAGACCGCAATAATTTATATAAATAATTAAGTAATACCACCTTAGTAGAAAAGACTCAGTTAGAGCTAATTTTCTAAGGCTTGTAAAGTAAGACTTTGGCTTGCTTGCTTGCTTTGTTTGTATAAATGTTTTCTCAAGCATTGTAATTAGGATTGACATCTGCAAACAATAAAATAGGCGGAGTTAAACTTAACAGTTCATTATTATTCGTTGGACACCAATTTTTGGTTATTTCGTTGGTACGGGTTAACTACGAATTTAAATGCTCAACTAAGTACACATTTTCTATACGCGTGTATGCAGACTTTTTCAAAACGACAAAATCAAATATCCATGAAAATAAGAATTTCACGAAGTCCACGAAATTGTTATCCACAAAATAGATAAATCCACAGTATCTCAATTGATTTACGTCGCTCGTGAAAGTTCACATAATACGGACATTATAATTCGTTCTTATGTTGTACTGTTACACAAGTGTCCCAGGTTAGGGAGGTTGGGATCCCGCTTACATGTTTAACCCGCCACACACTGTATGTATGTGCCTGTCCCAAGTCAGGAGCCTGTAATTCAATGGTTGTCGTTTGTTGATGTGTTACATATTTGTTTTCGTTCATTTTTGTACATAAATTAGGCCGTTAGTTTTCTCGTTTGAATTGTTTTACTTTTGTCATTTCAGGGCCTTTTATAGCTGACTATGCAGTATGGGCTTTGATCATTGTTGAAGGCCGTATGGTGACCAATAGTTGTTAATGTCTGTGTCATTTGGTCTCTTGTGGAGAGTTGTCTCATTGGCAATCATACCACATTTTCTTTTTATATTCATTAGCATGGTTGTGCTACTGGCACAATAACTGCTTACACAGGATTTTGAGGAAGAGCGACTGAAATTGACACAGCAATCGTTTTAAAGCACCACAACGTTTTCAATCACCGAAATTATATATTTTGTCTTAACACATAAACGACAAGTTTAACGGGGCTGCGGTCGTTCAATACCAGTGTCTTTCGATTTGTAAAATAACCGTAACAAAAGACGCTAGGCCATTTGAAGCATCTGGATTCTGAAAAAATGATGCCAATGATCAGCAGTGCTTGTAAGGAAACTTTTGGAATTAGAACGCATCCAAAGTTGGAACAAAAATCTCAATAGAAGAAAGTTAACAACAGACTTTGAAATATAATGTATATCTGTCACTTTTAACTCACTTGTGATTCGATAGAAAATATATATCTATCCATTTGATAAATTTGTGTTTTTTATCTATAGGCTGATACTGTTTATGTGTGCTTTCGGATTTATCATTAGATTTGTATATTCAATGATAACTACACAACTGTTACAGAAAATGTGACGGTTGTGTAGTTATCATTGAGATCTATCTCATCCGACGCTATCAGTCGTATAAGGCGAAACCGTGGCTGACAATTGTGGACGGCGTACGTCGACAGGCGTTGTCAGATCTGACAGGTTTCGAGCACGCCGCGGTGTTGGTGGGGATCTGGCTCCTCCCTGACCTGGGTTTGCGGCAACGGTGCAACGCGGAACGGTTATGTGTCCGTGATGAACTTCACCGGGCGGTAAATCGGTGAGATGCTGGCCTGGTTTGTTTTCGTGATATTTCGTGTTCCTCATTTTCTCGATTTCATGGATATTGATTGTCGTTAGATCTGACGTTCGGTAGAATGTGTTCTGGATTGACATTTGACAGTGTAGTTAATCGATCTCGCAAATGATGTCAGCTGATTAATGAACTGTTGGGTTCTGTTTGTGTTTGCAATCGTCATGTGAAATGCGGCATTTACTACATTAACGAAACCGCTAAGTGCTTGATCAGATGGCTCTTTCGAGTGGTGCTGTTTTGTTGCGGTCGTATGCTTTAAAATGATGAACCATAGTTCTGTGCTGTTCAAATCGATGTTGAATTGATCGCTCTATGGTTTTTCTGGCATCGTGTGCTGAAATCTAGGAAATGTGGATGACATTTCGTGCGTAACGAGGCTTGACATGATGCTGCAGTGCGAGCGTCGACGTAAGGTTTAGCTGTGTATGGCTGGCATTCTCGGTAGAACCTGCTGTAAATAGGTTAAATAACGGTTAATCAGCCTGACGACGTGGTGGATTGACGGGCCATGTAAGATGTGTTAAATCGTCTTGAACTGGTCGCTGGCGAACAGTGCGTTACTGTGTCGCGTATTTGAGTCTGAAACCGAATCGATTGTTCTGATACAAAGCGTCGGTTTCGTAATACGAATGAATGCGTGATCGAACTGTCGCGAAATCTAATAAGGAACAGATTTGCAATGCGCGTTAGCTGTATGATTCAGGGGCAATAACTTTGTAAGAAAGCGAGTCGATCATCGATGACGTCAGGGTCGATACTCGACGTGTTGCGTTATGAACTGGCCGTGAGCGCGGGCCGTTTTCGAGTTGGATGTTTCAAGCGGATGCAACGATTACCATTGGCATCTGCGTGACGTACCTATATTTTTATGAACGGCAAGCTGACCCGTGGCGGCGTTCCCATGTTGAATTCAGGGCATACTTTAAAAGTCGCATCGCTTGCGTACGGACATGCTGACTTGTGTGAAGTTTATGAAGGCTGACTGTGCTGTGTCAGTGCGCGGCCTATGTTCAATGTTCAGGGCCAAAGTCGATCGTCGATTATGAACGGTCCGGTCGCTGGTCACATGTCGCAGTTTAATAAAATCGGGGAATAATCTTTAAAAATCGATGATTACGATATAACGCTGAAGATGTGCTGATGTAACCTGACGTCTGTTTAAATCTGACGGTTAAGTGCCCGTGGTAACGGCCATTTTAAATTGGTGTTTTCAAGGGCAACTCTATCAGTTGATGTCACTCGTCACATCGTCCGGATATGCTGATACTATATAGGTTTTTGAATTGTTGAAGTTTCATGACGCTAACGAGCTGTTTCATGAGAATTTCGAGGGAACTCTTAAAAGTCGATCGACCTTGTCGTACGATGCTGCGTGTTTATTGGTATGTTATAAAACTCTGGCGCTTACTGGACGGCGGAC
Organism: Mytilus coruscus; assembly: GCA_017311375.1. NCBI lineage: Eukaryota > Metazoa > Mollusca > Bivalvia > Mytilida > Mytilidae > Mytilus > Mytilus coruscus. The sequence continues at coordinate 41,746,033 of CM029599.1, read as the reverse complement.
AGAACGAACACGTGGACCGGACGGAGACGAGCAGTATGCGTGTTTCAACGAGCGATGGAACGACGCATGACAATGCGGTCAAAACGTACACGAAGAAACGAGATGGGCAACTGCAAACCTGGGTTCAGCTGGCATCTTCGGATGAGCATGGAAGTCATAGTTCAAAGTGCGATTTACTAAATGGTTCATGAATGACGACGGTCCGGAGTACATGAGTGTCGGTAGTAGACGCAAGTGAAAAATCGGAATGCATCGTTCGCGGACTGTTATTGACGTGTCTTGATCGCGTGTTATGGTGTAGGAAATCATGGAAGTTCGTACGTTGTTTTAAGATTTTGTTTAATGAACAGTTTTAGGTTATTTAATATTGGTTAGGGTTAAACCCTTGTTGGTTTAAACCCTTTAAAAGGAATCGGTTGTTTGTTTTACCCGGGGGTTTTCCTTTGGTGGGTTTTTTCGGGCGCCTTAAATTGGGTAGGGGTTTTTGGGAAACAGGCGGCCCTTTTCCAAATTTAAAGGGGCAAATTGAACTTTTAAAATTTCTTTACTTTAAAGAAAAAATGGGAAATTTTTTGAATTTAAAACGAGAGTCTTTAAGAGTTGAAATCTGGGAAATTGCCCGGAGGGTTTTTAAATTTAAAGGGGCCCCCAAAAGTTGATTTTTAATCGGTTTTTTTAATTAAAGTTTTAAGGTTGGTTTCGAAACCTAACCCAGGTTAAAGGGGCCTAAAGTGATGACCGCCGGTCTATTTGTAATTTTTTAATTTTAAAATTGGCAAACTTTCCTGTAAACCCAACGACCCAAACCCGGGAAGGGGGTTTTTTCGGGAAAGGGGGAAACGGAACAAAAAAAACGGGCCCCAAAAAAACAAAAAAGAAAAACAACCAACCAAAACCGGGCGGATTTCAAATGCGGAGGTCAATTCAATTTGGCAACTTTTATTCGAAAAGTTCATCGATCGAATGCAATGACGGTACTTCCGGCGTGAGGCTAACTTGGTAAAAAGATAATTTCATGTCGGCATACGATTGAAACAATGACTGGTTCTGTATTTTTGATCGCTGACTGTGACTCGTTGAATCGAATGGGATTCATTTCTGTTTAACTGTTTTTAAACAATGATAACATTACAACGGATTCAATGCCTGCTTGACTGTCGCGTTCAATGACGTTTGTATTGGTACTATACAAGGTGGGAATGGTTAAACCGGGTAACACAGAATCATCAAGAACGATTGTTTACGCATGTGCTCTGTCATCAAAGTGCCGTAGGACAGAAATGAAATATTCAAATGTTTGTTATAAAATTATTAAAAATATTAATTACCTGGATTAATTCTGATTGAATGGTTGATAAATAAACAAACTGATTACAATTTCATTGTCGCACTGTTTGAACGTTAAATGCTGTGAACTATTGTCGGTCGGGTCTACTTATGGATATATAACGGCTATCGCTCATATCCATTATTCTAGAAGGCATGAATGAAACAATATATCGTATTGCCGATAACCCACAAGCATAGTGGACAACAATCTGGTTTATCAATCATTTTATGTTGGAACGCCACATGCTTATGTAACTCTGATTTACTTTGTTGTTTATTATGATGATATTTTGTCTTTACTTAATTGGTTTTGCTACGAATATGTTTGATATAATAATGTCTGCAATGATATTTCGATATTACACGATATGGTTTCGTATTGACTTGATATGTTTATCATTACTCAATATGGTTTGTCATTACTCGATGTGGTTTCACCATTATTAATGTGGTTGTGTCATTAGTCAATGTGGTTTTAACATTCTTGATGAATGTGACTTAACGTTATGTAGTTGTTTCATTACACGATGTGGTTTTGTTATTTCGTAATGATGATTTGCCTATTCTTTATATGGTTTTAACATTACGCAATGATGTTTCAAAATTGACGATTTTACACTACATGATGTGTTTGTTTCAATTGATGTGGTCCTGTCATTCTTTGATGTGGTTATCCCATTACTTGATGAGGTAAAACCACGTGACCAATTCGGAAAAATATTTCTATTTTAAACAGATTTCAATATATCGTTTGTTTA
>CM029599.1:41588941-41743846 GCA_017311375.1 Mytilus coruscus | reverse complement strand
TTCATTTTCCGGAATATAATTGTTTATAAAATGATGAATTATTCGAAACACTAAGGTTTTCCAACCTCATTGATTTCCTTAGCCGTATTTGGCACAACTTTTAGGATTTTATTATTCAATGCCCTTCAACTATGTAGACAAAACGCTCGTCATTTTCTATGTTCAGTGGACCGTGAAATTGGGGTCAAAACTTTAATTTGGCAATAAATTAGAAAGATCATATCATAGGGAACATGTGTACTAAGTTTCAAGTTGATTGAACTTCAACTTCATCAAAAACTACCTTGATCAAAAACTTTAACCTGAAGCGGGACAGATGGACGGACGGACGAACGAACGGACGCACAGACCAGAAAACATAGTGCCCTTACTACTATCGTAGGTGGGGCATAAAAATGTTTATCTGGTTTATATTCCTTGATAAAGGTTGTCCAGGCAGATCAAACACAATAGCTTCTTTACCTTTTATGCTGTTCAGACTGATTTTTATGCGTTTTCTTCTTACGGGTTAATGATGACGGAAAATGATTGATATGAGAGAAAGGCGGTAAGTAAATAAAATATTAACTTAGGGCAACTACAGTTTACCGATGTTCAAATCTCATAAATCGATTAAGAAGATAAATCAGTGAAGCAAACAAAGAAAGCTTAATACAAAATTTATGATAAAAGAGATGATTTTTCATTTCCTATCGTTAATTATCCATTTTAGATGGTGACGTTCCTTGTCACCATCTCACGGTGTTATATATCTCAACTTGTACGATTCGCTCGTGTATGTAACAACGTTTCAGATTTTAACGAAAGAAATTTATGTATTACAGAAAAATTATTACACCAGGGTTTTCGATATCACAAACTAGTCAAAACATTTACTAAATTTTATCATCGGTACAAGGACATCATTCGTAAATATAGCTCAACATGCAGACTTCTTATACGTTCAGGTATTTCACATCCAATCTTTTATGGTAATATTCTTTATAAAGCACTAAAATGTCAGTATTCACCTCAGAAGCTAACAAAACCTTTAAATAGACTTATTAAGAAGGGATATAGTTACGATACTGTTGTCAGGTCATTAAAGATTGCATATTTTGGCATTAATATTGATTCACTTATAGGGTCTTTGCATCGGAACTAAACACATTTATTTAAAACCAGTTGTTGGCATGACACGGGTTATGCTCTTCTCATATATTTTATGATGGTATGATACTAAACCCTAACGGGAGGGATTGTGCCTGATATTCATATGATGAAGACATAATTTTTCAATCAGTTTAATTGAGGTCTGGAGCTGGCATGTCAGTTAACTGCTAGTAGTCTGTTGTTATTTATGTATTATTGTCATTTTGTTTATTTTCTTTTGTTACATCTTCTGACATCGGACTCGGACTTCTCTTTAACTGACTTTTAATGTGCGTATTGTTATGCGTTTACTTTTCTACATTGGCTAGAGGTATAGGGGAGGTTGAGATCTCATAAACATGTTTAACCCCGCCGAATTTTTGCGCCTGTCCCAAGTCAGGAGCCTCTGGCCTTTGTTAGTCTTGTATTATTTTACTTTTAGTTTCTTGTGTATAATTTGGAGTTTAGTATGACGTCCATTATCACTGAACTAGTATATATATTTGTTTAGGGGCCAGCTTAAGGACGCCTCCGGGTGCGGGAATTTCTCGCTGCATTGAAGACCTATTGGTGACCTTCTGTTGTTGTCTGTTCTGTGGTCGGGTTGTTGTCTCTTTGACACATTCCCATTTCCATTCTCAATTTTATTAAAATCTAAGTTTGTGATCAGATCAGTTTAAGAGGAAGCACCAATGTTAAGTCATTAATATTCGGTTTGTTGTTGTAGTCTCTTTCCCATGGAGATTATATGGCCCCACCCCTCATCATGGATCATTGACTGATACTTTAAAATTGTTTACAAGTTAAAGTTTATGTTTAGGTTAATGTAAGGTAAACCACTTTGTCAATGGTATTTGTTAAGCAAGTTTATTGTAAGCAAGTATTGGCATTTCTCATTTTATGGTTATTTGGTCCTCCACCCTAAGTCATGGTTCATTGACTTTGAATATTTTGCATAGTTTACATGTTTAATATTCACATTTGGATTCAATATTTGTATCATATTATCAAAATTACAAAAGGCAAGACATATCTCTGATCAACAGTTTATTGTCAAATTTTATTACATTCTGAAGCGCACAAAAGTTTTAAATTGTCTGATGTTAAAGTTTGACGCCGGAACATGACGTGACACTGGAATGAGCAAAGACTAGTTTCACGAGTCATGGACTTTTCTTTAAACACAGAGAATGTTACCATAAGAGAAATAGGTTCAAAACTCGTGTGAATTGGACAATGCTTGACATCAACTCTCGTTATTCAATTTTAAAATAGTAATAAAAAAAAAATCGCCAAAGGTTAACTTATCACTCTCATTAGTTATGAAACTTAAAATTTTCGGATCATAAAATTTCATAATTTTGCTAAAATTCAGGTTCCAATTCCTTTTGCAAAAATGACCTGATTAAAAACAGGGACGAAAGGTACCAGAGGGACAGTCAAACTCATAGATCGAAAACAAACTGACAACGCCATGGCCAAAAATAAAAAGACAAATAGACAAATAGTAGTACAGATGACACAACATAGAAAACCAAAGACTAAGCAACACGAACCCCACCAAAAACTGGGGTGATCTCAGGTGCTCCGGAAGGGTAAGCAGATCCTGCTCCACATGTGGCACCCGTCGTGTTGCTTATGTTATTACAAATCCGGTAAATCACATTCGTGAAAAGGAGGGTATTGTAGTTACGACATAAGGAACATATCCGATATCATCCATAACGGTCAACCAACTCGTGATGGCGTCCGTAAAATTTACGAAGGATGACTTCAACTTCACCATTTGGAACTCTTGGTTTAATAGCTTCCTTGTGAGCAGCAATCCTCTATCAAGGAAATCATGATAGGAAACACAAGCCCGGAATATCGTATCAATTGGGAGATATATACTCCGTATGCAGTCGCTGCTGGAATGTTGCTACATAGAAATGGAAAGTTCACAATTGGGAAGCTGAAATCATCTCTTTGTCGTAAAGTTTTGTTTTCAACCGACCCTCATTGTCAATTTCTAGATGTAAGTCAAGATATGAGGCAGACTTAACTGTATCTGTAGTATCCTTTATCTCTAGTTCGATGGGATAGATTCGTTCAACATAGCACCAAATTTTGTATTATTTAGTGAGAGAACATCATCTATATAGCGGAACGTAGAGTTAAAGGATATTGCTAACTTCTTATCTTTCTTCCTAAGAAGTTCCTGTATGAAGTCAGCCTCATAATAATAAAGAAACAAGTCGGCAAGAAGAGGGCACAATTGGTTCCCATTGGAATTCCGACAGTCTGTTGAAAACACGTCCTCCAAACGTAACAAATATGTTGTCAATCAAGAAATCAAGCATCTTGATAATGTCAGTTTCAGAGAATTTTTGTTTGAATCAGAGTGATTCTTTACAAAGTAGGATTTATCCTCCCAAGACAAGATACTTGTATCTACGTTCGCCATTCTTTTAATGAAACAAAGTAATACCAACTCTTTCAATTTGTCTTTTAGTTTGGAATGGGGAATACTTGTGTAAAGTGTAGAAAAGTCAAATGTTTTAATACTATTGCAAGATGAGAGAGTCTTAGATTAAATTTGACTATTCTTTTCTGTCCGTTTAGGTCATATAGCGCCTCGTGTAGTCAAGGAATTAAAACATCATTGGCTTTCAAATTTTAGGATTTGATGAAGATAGATCAAGAAGCACCAAATCTAAAATATTTCATTTGATTTGTAAAACCCACAGCTTGGAAAGTTTAGCCTTACGATTTGGCTCTTCTGTTTATGTGCTCTCGAAGTTATATATGATTGGCTTTCCAAGCCTTTGGTCTCGTGGGCTCGTGCCTCTGGTCAATTATTGTTTTTGCAAAAATGACCTGATTGAATTTGACTATTCTTTTACTGTCCGTTTAGGTCATATAGCGCCTCATGTAGTCAAGGAATTTTAACATCATTGGCTTTCAAATTTTAGGGTTTGATGAAGATAGATCCGGACGCAACAATTCTAAAAATATTTCATTTGATTTGTAATACCCACAGCTTGGAAAGTTTAGCCTAACGATTTGACTCTTCTGTTTATGTGCTCTCAAAGTTATATATGATTGGCTTTCCAAACCTTTGGTCTCGTGGGCTCGTGCTTCCGGTCAATTACTGCTTTTCAAGAAACATATGTTGTGCATACGGAGATCAAATTACACGATTTTGCTTATATAAACACAGTACCACTGGCTCAGAATGATATGGGCCTGTTACGTTTCACACCGTATATCTCAAGAGAGCTTGGTCCTGGATACTGTTTTATCAAATAATGAGCACCGATGGAAAAGAAAAAGCATGTATTGACAATTCCCTAAACTTGGTTATAATATAAACACTGGTAAATTATACCAAAAGGATAGTATAACAGGAAAAATGAAAATAATAAAATATAGTAAAACAACGTTATAAATTGTATATTCGTTGGTGGTATTAACTATAAGATTTCTGTCTTTTACAGTGTAACAGGTTACATGCTAGACAGACAACTGTATGTATGAAAGATCCACATTATAACCAGATTCACACTGAGCGATGAAATCATTAAATGTTTCCAACGAAACACACACACTCTTGCAATAAAAATCAACAATATGTTCATATAAGTACGAATCCTGTTTTTGGTGTGTTTTTTTTAAACGAAAACAAATTGCATGCCTACCCTTATACATCTTATGGACATTTTTGGTTAAGCACGGTTTAAAGTCTTAACATTTTTGGTTAACATATGTTAAGTCTATAGAACATCGTTCTACATAGTTCATGTAAAATATAAAAAAATACCCACTTATGCTATTTGTTTCTGCCAGACGGCTAAAACAATTCTATATCATATGGATCGGGGATAGAGTCTAGACGATCTAAATATCTGACTTAAATCGTGACCAACTACAAGATTTAGTGATAAACAATGCAACAAGTGAAATATGATATCATTACCCTTCCCAAACGTCTGATACAACAACCGGTTTTACGGGAGGTAGAATATTACAAGTTTCAGACTCACTGTTGTCTGTTGCTTATGCACATGTCATTGTCACTGCATATAAATTAATCTTCGTCTATTTGGTTTATCTCGGATTTTACCTTGGATTGTCTTATAGGGTTTGTAAAATGATATTTTATGTCATACGTTTGGTACGGTTCTCGTCCAGGCTTTCTGTATACAGAAACAAAAATATGTAAATGACTTTCGAATAGTGTGAACATTCACAAGCAATGTATCAATTGAGACATGTATACGCCTTACTATTGGGCAGAGAGTATTTTACGGCTGAGAAATGGGAAGTTGACAATCACATTTGTCATTGATTCTAGTTTGAAGTCGTACATCTTGTCAATATAGAGAAAAGGATCAATGTATGAAGCCAACATTAACTGGGATATTTTAAATACAAGCACTCACTGAAATGTAGATTATAGACCAATGCTCTCAAAACTAGCATTACCTACAGAAATGGGCAAGTAGCATTAAACAGCGTAGATCTCAACAGAGCTTGGTCCTGAATACTGTTTTATCAAATAATGAGCACCGATGGAAAATAAAAATCATTTATTGACAATTCTTTAAATTTGGTTGTGATATAAACATTGGTAATCATATCGAAAGGAGAGTATTACAGAAAATGAAAAATAATAAAACTTTGTATCTACTAGTAATAAATTAGTTGGTGGTCTTAAAATATCTGTCTTTTACAAAGTAGCAGTTTGCATTGCCAAACAGATAACTATATGTATGAAAGATTCACATTATGAACAGATTTACACTAAATGTTTCCAACGAAACTGTAAATATACTTGCACACACTCTTGCAATAAAAGTCTACAAAATGTTCAAATAATTATGAATCTTGTTTTGGTGGTTTATTTTTAAACGAAAAGTATCGTCTATCGCCCTTAGACCCATTCGTTTTCACATTTTTGTTTTGTTAGATTCTATCTTACTTAATTTGTCTTTATATAATGTACTAGTATCATAGACACAATAATAATAATACACTATTCATTTCAAACACCAAAACACTTTCCAACACCTAAAACAAAACAGGACAGCAGTGGCTGAAAAGGCAACTAGAACTGCCTCCTTAATTATCCGCAATTTTCATGCCTACTCTAAAACATTTTATGGACATTTTTGGTAAAGCGCTGTTAAAAGTCCAAACAATCGTCCTTCGACTCATTCGTTCTCACATTTTCGTTCTGTTCAGGTGCTATCTTGCTATTTTTTCACTATATTGTTTATTTACAGTCTAAAAGTAAAAAGTAGTATACAGACACTAACAATACCACTATTTATTTCAAACACCAACCTTCTTTCCAACACTGTAAACAAAACAGAACAACCGTAACTGAAAAAGGCAAACAAAATATAATTATGTTTCCTGTCTCACTAATTATCTTATATTTGCATGTCTACCCACATACATCTCATGGACATTTTTGGTTAAGCACTCTTTAATGTCTAAACATTTTTGGTTAACATACATTAGATCTATAGAACATCGTTCTACATAGTTCATGTAAAATAAAAAAAAAAAAAAAAAATGATAATACCAACTTATGCTATTTTTTCTGCCAGACGGCTAAAACAATTCTATATCATATGGATCGAGGAATAGAGTCTAGACGATCTAAATATCTGACTTAAATCATGACCAACTACAAGATTTAGTGATAAACAATGCAACAAGTGTCATAGGATATCATTGCCCTTCCCAAACGTCTGATACAACAACGGATTTTACGGGAGGTAGAATATTACAAGTTTCAGACTCATTGTTGTCTGTTGCTTATGGACATGTCCTTGTCACTACATGTAAATTAATCTTCGTCTGTTTGGTTATCTCGGACTTGGGTTGTCTTATAGGGTCTGTAAAATGATATTTTATGCCATACGTTTGGTACGGTTTTCGTCCAGGCTTTCTGTGTACAGAAACACAAAATATAAGCAAACATAACTGTCAAAAATGAAAGACAGAAACAAGTTATTTTTAGGATATCTTGTAGAACTTAGGAATAGCAATGCAACACCTTTGCTTTAAAGCAAATGGGAACATATATCTGACAGATTATTGTTACATATGTATGTACAATAAATAAAAATCTCTCTCTCTTTCTCTCTCTCAGTTACATGTGTGTCACACATTTAAAAGAACAAAATTTCTATACATACATGACCATTGTACATGTGAATAGAATTATATAGTCTATAAAAAGTCTACAAATGTCATTCCTATTTCGTGATAACAGAAAATCATTCATTTCCTCCTTTGATAGACTTAAGAACATTTGTCCAAAATCTTTCTTGTATTTCAGGTTCTTCCGACCACGTGATGTACGTTGTCAAATCAACTAATTCACGTAAGGAATGTGGCATATCTTTCTTCTGAATATTTTCAAGCATAATAATAATAAGAGATCCAGTATCATCATTTAAAAACTTTCTCTGTGCAAGTCTGGTTTCAAATAAGCACCAATCGCTCGTCATCATGGTCCGAGATAATACTAATATTATTTTTTTACTTTGTGCGATACAGTCGGCAATATTGTCGACAATGAGCTTCCCTACTTCGAAATCTCGATGATGAATACATAATGTTTGATCGTTTTCTTCCTCCACTATTTTAAGAAACTTGGAAAAGACCCAATGTCTATCTTCGTCACTATAGACAACGAATCCAGAATACAGGAAACTGTCGCCACTGTTTAGTGAAATATATCCTCTTTGTTTCACTCGTTGTAGGTAGATGCAGTATCTAATATGCCATCTACCTTTATAAATTAAACTAACCAATATAACACCAAAGATACCAATCAGTGATAACACTATAAATGACTGCAATGTTGCATTCATTTTTTCCGGGTAACACTCGTCGTCGGACGGAAAATAATTTTTCAATTCGGTGTTATGTAGTTCTGGCGGATTGATACAAAGATAATTAGCCGGATATCCTTTAAATATACTTGGCCTTTTGATTCTCCAAAAATGAATCCATTTACGAAACCAAAGGTTCTTACAGCTGCAGAAAAAAGGATTTCCCGCCAAATCTATAGACGTGAGATTTGCCATCAAGGACTCTGGGAACGATGTGTCGTTGAATACATTTATATAATTAAAGTCCAAACGTAATGTCTTTAGAGATGATATGCTACCGAAAACTTCTGTTCCATTCCATGATATAATGTGATTTTTTGTCAAGTTTAATACTTCAAGTCTTTTCATTTTGCTAAAGATACCAAATGGAATGGTTTGAAATTTACACGATTTTATCGTTATTCGTGTTAAATTTGTCAGATGTGATATCATTTCTGGAAGAATACCATCGGAAAGGTCAAAGTAATTTTCACTAAGGTCTATCGCTTCAAGATTTGGAATTCCGCGAAATATGTGAGTACTGTTAAAGTATAAATACCTTGCAGATTTCACAAAAGCAAAATGGTTCCTTGAAAATGACAATTCCTTTAATGTCTTACTTCGGAATGGAAACGCTTCTATATTATACAAACGATCACCCAGGTGATTCAGATGTAGAACTTGCAATGACGGCAGATCCACAAAAGTGTCTTTCAGAATTTTCTTGACGGGATTTCTGTCTAGGACCAATACTTCTAGTTTTTCGAGGCAAGAAAAACGATTTTCAAAATAATTGACAAAATTTGAGGTCAAATTCAAAATTTTCAAACTTGGAAAGTTACAGGTTCCGGAAGAATTGAATAATGCATTATTGACATCAACATAATTGTGGTGTATTCTCCATATCTCAAGTTTCTTTAACTGACCTGGTATTATATTCTCTATATCATTATACGCCACATTTAATGAGGTCAAGTTTGGTACGTACTGTCCAAGTCTGCTCATGTTCAAAGATTTGAAATTATTCTGGGACATTCCTAAAACTTGTATTTTGTACCTTGAAATTGCTTTATAGATGTTTGGTTGTTCCTCGTTCCAACCAAACGAATTAAGATGTAATATCGTTATATTTGGAGATTTAATATTCTCAAGACATGCTGCTAACTGTGTAAAATTCATTCTACCATTGCCACTTAAATCTAGATGGCGCAGATGTATTAATTTACTAAGTGCATTAGCTGTAATGTTTTCTATACGATTATGTCTCAGAATAAGAACTTGCAAGTCTAAATCAATTAGTTTTTCAAATGTTCTACGAGTTACCTTCGGTAAATTCATACCTGTATAGGTTAGACTAGTGATATAATTTGGAAAAGCTGGGATACCGTCGTAATATTTATTCTGGCATTTAGCTTCACTCGTTGTGCTGTTACAAGAGCAAAATTGTGGACATTCTACTGAAGACGCAGCGTTAAACAACGTAAGGGAGATCACTCCAAATAGATATACAAGAATGATGGTTTCCATACTGGTCATGGTTGTAGGTTTAATATCTGAAAAAGAAAATAACAAACGATGTCTCATGACCGACAATTGGTTAGCTTATTAAAAAATAATCACTGGTAATTTGGTGTTTAAAAGCTAGGGTGGCATACATAAGTTGTCCAAGAAAAATATATGGATACCAATTAAAGAGTTACTCATGAGTTCAATCAGAACTAGTACCAAGACTGTCTCATTGACGTATACCCAACATCTCCTTTTATTCATACAAGAGACGCACACTGGTTATTTAAACATTTTCGAAAAATGAAAAAAAGTAACACTAACCACGAGTTAAAACATTGCATAAATTAAGTTGCCCGGAAGTAAAGACACGTTTTGCTTCCCTAGTTACACCAATTTTCTGAAAAGGAGTAGGGACAATAAGACAAAGTATTTTTTCTGAGATTTAGTTGAAATTTAAAAGTTAGCATAAAATATCTTTAATTTTTCCATTTCATGACTCAGGTAGAAATAGTTCAGAACATCAAAATCAAATTTCACATTGACGAGTTTTCGTAGAAACAAACAATGACGAAGTTAGTATATTAGTTGAAAACTTTTTACTTTCCTTGTTCTTCTCTCAATCTTGAGAATATTTTAGGTTGAAAAGGTATATGCGCTCCCAAGAAACAACTTTATATTTGCAATAGGTATGAGAGAGCTTCTTTTAATCATTTTGTTGTTCTTTTTCAGTGCATGATTTTTCCAGAAAGGAAATTCAAATGTAAAGGTACATAAAATCAGCATTTGCCCTTTTTTTTATAACAAATTTCAAACAATTTGATGTATATATCAAACTTCTCTTACCTTAAAACAAAACGTACAACCTAACAAAAAGAATTGTATATCGTCATTATTACCTTTACAACTAAAATATTTAATATAGATATATTCCAATAAGCACACTTCCTCGTTTATCACATGATCAATACATTTGAAAAGGGAAACATATATCTTTTTAAGTACACGCCAAAAATAACTAAGATATATATGTTATACTGTGACAAAGTTCTAGTTGATATAAGACAAACTTCAGTTGCCATGTAGATTACTTATTGACACTTACTATTTGAGTTCCTTCAAAATATCACATTTGATTCGGTTGCTCAGTCATATGCTTATACGAAACATTATTTCGCCAAATTGATAAAAAGTGTCATGTCTAATTTAGAACACACATAATCGTAACAGATAATCTTAAACTGTCAATAATTATTGTTCATTATCATTAATAAACATCACTTATTGATTAATTACAATTTTACCTGATCTGTAACTGTCATTTCTATAATTCGTTAATACTTCCTAATTTGTGATTTCCGCATGATTTTATGTGATAAACTTAATATGAAGGTCACGTTTTTTTTTATTAAGCTAAATATAACTGTATATTGGTTTCGAAATTTTTTCAGTGAACATATTTAAATCATGAAATGCATCATATGAATAAACAGTGTGGGAGTTAGCAACATCAATTAGCATATATCTGCTCTTTGTTGTTTAAACTAGCATTGTAATAGAAAAAGAAGACTCGTTTGCAAAGAGAAATATAATAGAAAAAATTAAGCACACCTGGTGTAGAAAGGGATTTGAAAGATAGAACAACTTGCAAATATATTTCGGTTGAAATTGAAATTGAGTTGATAAATCTTTTACTTTTAAATACTAAATTTCTGTCAGTAGCGGTAAGAAAAAAACAAATGTATGTGTGTTTTCTATGTTGTTTATTGTGTACTGTTGTTTGTCTGTTTGTCTTTTTCTTTTTTAGCCATGGTGTCGTCAGTTTATTTTCGATTAGTGAGATTGAATGCCCCTTCGGTATCTTTTGCCTCTCTTTTGTAAGAATATTAAGAAATTAGGGCAACTGTAGTTTACCGATGTTCAAACCTCATAAATCGATAAATAAGACAAATCAATGTAGCAAACAAAACCTAAGGAAATCACATGAACTCAAAATAGGAGCGAGACCGAGTGTATGCATCGCCCGCTGTGTGAATCTACACTCAGTCAAAATGTCACACTTGGGAATAGGACACGATAGGTAAAATTACAAACTAGACGACTATTCTAGTAGTGCAAAAATTGTCGCTAGCGAGTTGAAACACTGTCATATAAAATCGGTCCTCAAATTCGTGATGTCGACTGTAAAACGTATGCAGTTTGGATTTCAGTCGATCTTCTATAGGCACTTGTCTTTGAAATTTTCCCCCTATATACCTTAATATAACACAAGGAACTTAACTCGGATTTTTGAGAAATGTCATCCGGTCGCGAACTTCCGTTATATTTCGATTTTGCTGTTGTCTGTCCCACTGAAACTTGTTATCCCGTAAATTTACATTGAATTATCTACACAATGATGTATAACACGCCTATCTCTATCATGTCTATAATCGGATTCATTCAAAATAAGCCTTCCAAGTATGTTAACCGTAACTATTTCGTCTTCTCACAGCCCTTTGGAAATATTAATCTTGCAGTGAATGATTAATTATACAAAGTATTTCCTAAAAAACTATTAGTTTTTCTTTGAATAGAACTTATCATCCAGATAGTAAATTTGCAAATGATTCCGTGAAAAAAAATCTAATAAGTGTTATTTGAGGTATGTCTAATGAGTTTCGAGTTTTATTTTTAGACTCAAATTTTCATCAATGTCACTCAGACTCTCTCTGGACTTTACATATAAAATTGAGATAACTCCAAAAAATTTTTATTCTAGCAATAATTAAGATTTGACCAATTGGAAACCGAGATATGTATAAGAGAGGGGAAAGATAACAAAGGGACAATTATAATTAACCATTTACTGCGAAATTAATATTTCCAAAGGGCTATGAGAAGACGAAATAATTACGGTTGACATACTTGGGAGGCTTGCTACGAATGATTCCGACAACAAAAGTAGGCGTGTCATACACCATTGTGTTTATAATTCAATTTAGATTTACGGCATAACAAGTTGTAGTGGGTTGACAACCGAAGAATCGAAATATAACGGAAGTTCGCGACCGGGTGACATTTCTCAAAAATGCGAGTTAAGTACCTTGTGTTATATTGAGGTATATAAGACATTTTTCAGAGACAAGTACCTGTGCGAACTTACTATTGGAGCAGTTTTCTGTAAAGAACACACACCTGTTAATGACTTTCGAATAGTGTGAACATTCACAAGCAATGTATCAATTGAGACATGTATACGCCTTACTATTGGGCAGAGAGTATTTTACGGCTGAGAAATGGGAAGTTGACAATCACATTTGTCATTGATTCTAGTTTGAAGTCGTACATCTTGTCAATATAGAGAAAAGGATCAATGTATGAAGCCAACATTAACTGGGATATTTTAAATACAAGCACTCACTGAAATGTAGATTATAGACCAATGCTCTCAAAACTAGCATTACCTACAGAAATGGGCAAGTAGCATTAAACAGCGTAGATCTCAACAGAGCTTGGTCCTGGATACTGTTTTATCAAATAATGAGCACCGATGGAAAATAAAAATCATTTATTGACAATTCTTTAAATTTGGTTGTGATATAAACATTGGTAATCATATCGAAAGGAGAGTATTACAGAAAAATGAAAAAATAATTGATAGTTGGACAACTTTGTATTTACTAGTAATAAATTAGTTGGTGGTCTTAAAATATCTGTCTTTTACAAAGTAGCAGTTTGCATTGCCAAACAGATAACTATATGTATGAAAGATTCACATTATGAACAGATTTACACTAAATATATGTTTCCAACGAAACTGTAAATATACTTGCACACACTCTTGCAATAAAAGTCTACAAAATATTTAAATAATTATGAATCTTGGTTTTGGTGGGTTTTTTTTTAACGAAAAGTATCGTCTATCGCCCTTAGACCCATTCGTTTTCACATTTTTGTTTTGTTAGATTCTATCTTACTTAATTTTTCTTTATATAATGTACTAGTATCTAAATATTCTAAAAATAGACCATAGACACAATAATAATAATACACTATTCATTTCAAACACCAACACTCTTTCCAACACCTAAAACAAAACAGGACAACAGTGGTTGAAAAGGCAATTAGAACTGCCTCCTTAATTATCCGCAATTTTCATGCCTACTCTAAAACATTTTATGGACATTTTGGTAAAGCGCTGTTAAAGTCCAAACAATCGTTCTTCGACTCATTCGTTCTCACATTTTCGTTCTGTTCAGGTGCTATCTTGCTATTTTTCACTATATAGTTTATTTACACAGTCTAAAAGTAAAAAGTAGTATACAGACACTAACAATACCACTATTTATTTCAAACACCAACCTTCTTTCCAACACTGTAAACAAAACAGAACAACCGTGACTGAAAAGGCAAACAAAAATAGATATGTTTCATGTCTCACTAATTATCTTATATTTGCATGTCTACCCACATACATCTCATGGAAATTTTTGGTTAAGCACTGTTTAAAGTCTAAACATTTTGGTTAACATACGTTAGATCTACAGAACATCGTTCTACATAGTTCATGTAAAATAAAAAAAAATAAAAATACCAACTTATGCTATTTTTTCTGCCAGACGGTTAAAACAATTCTATGTCATATGGATCTAGGAATAGAGTCTAGACGATCTAAATATCTGACTTAAATCATGACCAACTACAAGATTAAGTGATAAACAATGCAACAAGTGTCAAAGGATATCATTGCCCCTCCCAAACGTCTGATACAACAACAGATTTTACGGGAGGTAGAATATTACAAGTTTCAGACTCATTGTTGTCTGTTGCTTATGCACATGTCCTTGTCACTGCATGTAAATTAATCTTCGTTGTTTGGTTTATCTCGGCCTTGGATTGTCTTATAGGGTCTGTAAAATGATATTTTATGCCATACGTTTGGTACGGTTTTCGTCCAGGCTTTCTGTGTACAGAAACACAAAATATAAGCAAACATAACTGTCAAAAATGAAAGACAGAAACAAGTTATTTTTAGGATATCTTTTAGAACTTAGGAATAGCAATGCATCACCTTTGTTTTAAAGCGAATGGGAGCATATATCTGACAGATTATTGGTACATATGTATGTACAATAGAAAACAAAATCTCTCTCTCTCAGATACATGCATTCACACACATTTAAAAGAACAAAATTTCTATACATATATGACCAGTGTGCATGTGAATATAATTATATAATTCATACAAAGTCTACACATGTCTTTCCTATTTCTTGATAACAGAAAATCATTAATCTCCTTTGATAGACTTTAGAACATTTGTCCAAAATCTTTCTTGCAAATCAGGTTCTTCGGACCACGTGATGTACGTTGTCAAATCAACCAAGTCACGTAAGGAATGTGGCATATCTTTCTTCTGAATATTTTCAAGCATAACAATTATAAGAGATCCATTATCATCATTTAAAAACTTTCTGTGTGCAAGTCTTGTTTCAAATAAGCACCAATCGCTCGTCATCATGGTACGAGATAATACTAATATAATTTTTCTACTTTGTGCAATACAGTCGGCAATATTGTCGACAATGAGCTTCCCTACTTCAAAATCGCGATGATGAATACATAATGTCTGATCGTTTTCTTCCTCCACTATTTTAAGAAACTTGGAAAAGACCCAATGTCTATCTTCGTCACTGTATACTACGAATCCAGAATACAGGGAACTGTCGCCACTGTTAAGTGAAATGTACCCTCTTTGTTTGACCCGTTGTAGGTAGATCCAGTATCTAATATGCCATCTACCTTTATAAATTAAACTAACCAATATAACACTGAAGATGCCTACCAGTGATAACACTATAAATGACTGCAATGCTGCGTTCATTTTTTCCGGGTAACACTCGTCGTCGGACGGAAAATAATCTTTCAATTCGGTATTATATAGTTCTGGCGGATTGATACAAAGGTAATTTGCTGGATATCCTTTAAATATATGTGGTCTTTTCAATCGCCAAGAATGAATCCACTTTCGAAACCATAGGTTCTTACAGCTGCAGAAAAAAGGATTTCCCGCCAAATCTATAGACTCAAGATTTGCCATGAAGGACTCTGGAAACGATGTGTCGTTGAATACATTTATATAATTAAAGTCCAAACGTAATGTCTTTAGTGATGATATGCTACCGAAAACTTCTGTTCCATTCCATGATCCAATGTGATTTTTAGTCAAGTTTAACACTTCAAGTCTTTTCATTTTGCTAAAAATATCAGTTGGAATGGTTTGAAATTTACACGATTTTATCGTTATTCGTTTTAAATTTGTCAGATTTGATATCATTTCTTCAAGAACACCATCGGTAAGATTAAAGTAATTTTCACTGAGGTCTATTGCTTCAAGATTGGGAATGTCGCTAAATATCTGAGTACTGTTAAAGTATAAATACCTTGCAGATTTCAAAAAAGCAAAATGGTTCCTTGAAAATGACAATTCCTTTAATGTCTCACTTCGAAACGCTTCTATATTATACAAACGATCACCCAAATGATTCAGATGTAGAACTTGCAATGACGGCAGATCTGAAAATGTTTCTTTTAGAATTTGCTTGACGGGATTTCTGTCTAGAACCAATACTTCTAGTTTGTCGAGGCAAGAAAAACGATTTTCAAAATGATTGACAAAATTTGAGGTCAAATTCAAAACTTTCAAACTTGGAAAGTTACAGGTTCCAGTAGAATTGAATAATGTGTAATTTACATCAACATAATTGTGGTGGATTCTCCAAATCTCAAGTTTCCTTAACTGACCTGGTATTATATGCTCTATATCATTATACGCCACATTTAATGAGGTCAAGTTTGGGACGTACTGTTCAAGTGCGCTCATATTCAAAGATTTGAAATAATTTCGTGACATTTGCAATTCAGTGATGTTGTACTTTGAAATTGCTTCATAAATGATTATCTGTTCATTTTCCCAACCAAATGAATTAAGTTTTAAAATTGTTATATTAGGCGATTTAATATTCCCAAGGCATGCTGCTAATTGATCAATCTTCATTTCACTATTGCCACTTAAATCTAGATGTCGCAGATGTTTTAATTCACTAAGTGCATCAGCTGTAATATTTTCTATACGGTTATGTCTCAGAATAAGAACTTGCAATTCTAAATCTTTAATTAGGTTAAATGTTTTCTTTTTTACCTCAGGTAAATTCATACCGGTAAAGGTAAGACTAGTGATATAATTTGGGAAAGCTGGGATACCGTTGTATAACCTATTCTGGCATTTAGCTTCACTTGTTGTTTTGTTACAAGTGCAAAACTGTGGACATTCTATTGAAGAAGCAGTGTGAAGCAACGTAAGGGAGATCACTCCAAATAAATATACAGGTATGATGATTTTCATACTGGTCATGGTTGTAGGTTTAATATCTGAAAAAGAAAAAAATAAACGATGTTTCATGGTTGACAATTGGTTAGCTTATTTATTATATTCACAAGTAATTTGGTGTTAAAAAGTTAGTATGATATTTTGTTTTGCACACATAACATACATAATATACTTTTGGTTTTGTTAAAATCAAATGAGGAAAAAGAAGGTTTTGTGTTGCCGATCTAATTCATAATTCTGCCAGGAACAAGAGAGAAAGCCGCTTATATTGAAAATAATTCTAAAGCAAAGTTTTTCTATTATCTTAAGGTATATACTTTTATTGCACCCCTGCTCCAAAAACACTTCATACACACAAAATTTATATAAAAGTAATTCTAATTTACTAATACAGGGTCGATCGACACCACTGCTAGTGGACTGTTACTCTCCGGATTATCTTGAGCTCAGTAGCCAGTATTTTGATACACTGACATGATTGATAACATATGGTCTATTTGGACCGTTGATGGATTAAGAAAACACACAGAAACTAAGGTTTCAACTCTCTCAGACAAAGTTGACCTCAGTTGAATTTTACTATTCTTTTTATTGCCCTTTTCATTATTATGATCATAGAGTTTCTTCGTATTTATAGGTTATATCTCTGACTTTCAAATTTTGGTGTGAATTTTCCTGATGAAGATATATTGCGAGTCATATGCACTAAATTTATAAAGGGTCGTTTTAATTTACAAGCACTGACTTCTGGTTATTGCTACGTATTTATATCTTCCTGACTTTCAAATGTTTTGTTGAGCTTTCCTGGTGAAGATCAATCAAAAGCGTAAAGGATGCTCGAAATTTATCTAAAATAAAATGGCTTTAATATACTAACGCCAAGTCGTTGCAACTGCTAGCGCACTGATAACCCCAGAGGGAATCAGCATCTCAGTTGTCTGTTGATCGGTTTTAACAAGATTTATGACACACATTTTGTTTAAATTCTTCTTTGATAAATTTTGTGAGTGTCCCTTTTGGTTATATAACTCCTAATGTATCTAAGTATTCATATGATGTTACACTATTGTTTCAGAAAAAAGGGTGAAGGTTTGGTACCATTAAAACGTTTAAACCCGCTGCATTTGTTTGCACCTGTCCTAAGTCAGGAATCTGATGTTCAGTAGTTGTCGTTTGTTGATGTGGTTCATAAGTGTTTCTCGTTTCTCGTTTTTATATAGATTAGACCGTTGGTTTTCCCGTTTGAATGGTTTTACACTAGTAATTTTTGAGGCCCTTTATAGCTTACTGTTCGGTGTGAGCCTAGGCTCCGTGTTGAAGACCGTACTTTGACCTATAATGGTTTACATTTATAAATTTTGACTTGGATGGAGAGTTGTCTCATTGGCACTCATACCACATCTTCTTATATCTAACCACTGGCTTTCAAAAGTTTTGGTTTGAACGATTCTGATGAAGGTGAATCATTTCCAGAAAAGTTTCGGACGCACGAAATTTATAGAGTGTTGTTTCAATTTACTACCACTTGATCGATACTTCTGCTAGTGAACTGTTAGTCCCCTAGTGTATCATCAATTCAGTAGGCATTGCTTCGGGACTGGCATGATTTGTAACGTCTAAAATTCCTATTGATAAAGCCAGAAATTACTACACTACCAGGAATTTATACAGCGTTTTCATGTACTTTTAATGCCGCTACATATACAGTACGGGTAAAAATATCATCAATCAGTACATTTCTTACTCGTACCTTTTCAGTACATATCATTATATGCATGTTTTCAGTAATGTTGAGAAATAGTTGTTTTCAGTACCGAAAGTTTTAATCATTTTCAGTACTGAAAATTTCAGTCATTTTTCAGTACTGTAAATTTCAGTAATTTTTCAGTACTTAAACTTTTGTCATCTTTAAGTACTTCTACATATACATTATTGGGTCAATGTCAGAAAATATTAACTTTTTGTATGAGGCTGAGAAACTGGGGAAGGAAGAGGTTGTACCGAGCCCTTCCTCAGTTTTGTGCCGAATACAAAAAGTTTATATCTTTATGACATTGACCTAATATTTTGTTATACTGCAACTTAAATAATTACATTGATAGCGTTTTAAAGCGTAACACAAATGTCAAAATTATTTTCATCCCTTAATGAACCCCTGATTGTGGAGAAAGTGTGCCATGATGAAATTGACATTGCAAAAATATAGAAGTCAACGACAACGAAAGCCCGCAATGAGAACGGTTTTAATCTTTTGCTGACGACAACTTCAAAATCTACCTGGACCAGGATTCTTTAAGGTATAGAGTTACGACTTAAAACAAAGTAGTTCACATTTCATTTGGTTAGTATGGTATGGTGGTCATGAAGTTGAATATGATGTTCAAACTTTACTTAGGACATTTAAGTTGGGTGCAAGACAAGTCGGCCCGGAGACAACTCGGACCGTCTTCAAAAAAGACAACTCGGACCATCTATAATGACAACTCGGACCATCTATAATGACAACTCAGACTAAGTATAAAATTATACTTTGGAAGAAATAAATGATTTAAGGAAAAATGTGTCTGATGAGAAGTATCTAATACAGTTTTTATGCCAATTTTGAGCATGTTACGAGTATATATTATATAAAATGACGTCAACTAGGTCCGTACATGAAGAGACGTCTATATCAACGGTTGAGTACTAGTGTTGTTCCAGTATTTTTAGTCCCCTACCGACGAAGTCGAAGGGACTATAGATTGCACTCCGTCTGTCTGTCTGTCTGTCTGTCAGGCAAATCAGTTTTAACTCTTATTTTCTTCATGCTTGAAGACATTAATTTGACATTTGGTGTTTTGATAGATTCTCTTTTGGTTTGTTACAGTACTGATTGTTGATTCAATTTAATTATTATGACAAAATGAATACTTCAGTTAACAGATTAATTAAAAGGGCACTAGCTACGAGATATATAAAAATCTAAAATATGATTTTTTGTTCAATCATTAATGAAAGTGAAATAATGAATTAATTATTCGCTTTTAGCAGCCAATATGGTTAAATTTTTCAAAATAAGCTTAGAAACATTGATGATGAATTATTCACTTGCAAGTGAATAAATCGACCTCATTGAATCCGTATTCATGTGAACTTCAATTTAACCCTTAGCTAGAGATGGATAACACATGAATTGTGCGTGTAAAGTTATTTAAAGGAAAAGAATGTCAACATTAAAAGTGAAAAAAAGGTAAATCATTTGATTGACTGATTTGATCCACAAAAATCATATTATACAGGTAAAAACGATGATAAACATATATTTTTAATCTATAATATGAAATTAAACAGACTTAGAAAATCCAATTGCACGAGTTCGCTTAATCTATTTAATATATCTATATTTATGTTTGCATCGCTTAATATGGTCATCGGAGGTCAACTACCAAGAAAATGCCTCCGTTGAAATTTTGCAAACATCTTATAGAGCAAATTACATGGATGATTAATATTGACCATATGGTATATGACCGTGTTCTAAGCGAAACGTACATGCAGGTCATAAATTAATTTGTTGAATGAAATCAAATCTTTAACTACTAATGGGTGCCGTAGGAGGTCCACCGAAATTTTAAGCGAGGATTTCCTGGCATGTAACAAATAAAAACTCGGGTTAGAATTCATAGAACAGACAAGGGCAGTGGCAAATATTTCATGTATATTTTGAACACAGAGAAGATTGCGCCGGCACCCTTTGCCCAAAAAACTTGTTTTTCTTCTATGTGCCCGCCTTCGGACTTTATGTTTTAATTGTAGTTTCACTTTCAATATTCGGTATTTATTCTAATGTAAGCTCAAACGTGGATAAAATCACGTGATGCAAAAATATAGTATATTGGAGTAGGAACATATTGTTCCCAGCTTGGAGTTAGGCTATTTCTTTCTTTTCGGGCGGGGACTCCAAGCAGACAATATGCATGTGTATAACTGCACTGAAAATTTTCTTATTAAATAAAGAAAGTTGCCGGTCCGGTACATGAATAGATCGATTAGAAAGCAAGGTTTTAATTTTGATTAGATTGAAAAGCTTAATTCAAGGGTTGAAAATGGAGAGCACCAAACAAAAACAAAAAAGGGGGTGTTCCTCATGGAATATTTTTATCTTATGAATTCTACATTTGAAAGGTTTATTTTTTTAATTTAATTAAAAGAGCGTGCAGGGCAATCTTCTCTGTGTTCAAAATATACATGAAATATTTGCCATTGCCCTTGTCTGTTCTATGAATTCTTACCCTGAGTTTTCTGTCTGTTACTTGAAAGAATTTAAATAAATGGGGAATGTGTCCAAGGGACACAGATGATGCCCCGCATGCATATCATATAAAGTTATAAAGGGACATAACTGAGGAACAGTAAACGTGACACTACCTAAATTTGTACTTGATCCGAGTGTTGTGGTAATAAGTATTGTGTATAAGTTACATAACATTTGGTTGAGGCAATTTAAACTTAAGTTAACTTATCCAAAATTGTAAAACTGTTCTTCTCTGATACTAATGAGCCACATTAATTTTACCAAACTCATGATTGGGATATCTAGATTGAAAATTTGTAAGGGGATCCACAGAACACTGTGTCTCACCTGCAATTGCTGCTGTTAGTGTAAAAGTATAATGTTGACTTAAAAGTGAGTATATTTGAAGGACTGGGAGGTGCGATGGGGCGCTGAAGTGCGATGGTCACGCTGAAATGCGATGGTCTACGCCGAAGTGCAATGGTCCGTTCGCTGATGTGCGATGGTCTATTTGACGCGTGTACTAGTTTTATATCTATAGATGTGCATTTATTATGAGAAGAAGATTTTGAATAGTTAGTAAAGAAAATACATTTCTCATTGTTGTCTGTCCTTGATTTCAGTTGCATACTACATGCAAGATGGTCCTCTTTGATTCCATGTCTGCATGTGGTCAAGAATAAAATTCTTATTTCACATTTTGTTTTGTCTTTACTTTGTTCCTCTCGTAAGTTCCTTCATTTACCGTAATTTTATAATACAGAGAGTCTGTCTGCGGACCGGTGTGTATTTAAAAATGCCACGCTCCATCGTTGGTAAAAGGAACATTTTGTAGATTTAAAAAAAGAAAATTGCAAGAGAAGGTTAACTTTCCCTATCCAACAATTATCCCCGTTTCTCCTAGTATAAAACTTTTATAAGCCCTTATTAACTTAAAAACGTGGAAAACTGCTTTAAACATACAAATTGACATCTACATTGACATGCAAAGGTTTGAAAATGTTAATTGTGTAGACCATCGCACTTCAGCGTTAACACCGTCGCACTTCGGCGTAGCTATCAACAAGATAGCGTCACAATGCCACCATCGCACTTCATCGTGATCAAAACGCACTTCAGCATCAAACCATCGGATCTCAGCGTGACAATCGGGGTTCGGAGTACCATTGCGGTTCAGAGTCCTACGTATTTATCAGTAAAATACAGAATCTAAAAAATATATATGTGTAGAACACTCATATTAACTATGGGTTTAATGTACTGATAATAAAATCAATGTTTATAGAATAACAAAAATTTCATAGATCTAATTTAAGTGTTTAATTGGTATAAACTTGTTAGAAGAATTTTCTTGTTCTATTTTATCATGGAGACTGCAGTGATAAATTATAAAGCAATAACATTTCCTAATCTTTGAGACTCACCCTTGCACATGTCAAAAATGCGAAATCTGTGGACTCATCTTTTAAAATTCCTTAGTGAGAACCCTGATTGGTAACTTAAAGGTAGTATTTGATGATTTTTACAAAATTATACCCTGAATTTTATTTTTAGATTGCAGCAACAGTATGAAGAATTCCAAGAGTCTGGTGCGGTTTATGCATAACAGGATTTAATCATTGAATCAACATCTTCCAAGGATATAACATGCAAATGTATGAAGGAATCCATGGGTACTAAGAGCAATTTATGCAGGAGAGAATTTTAAACAATACTTCAATGTAACAGACATACAGTGGTTTATTAAAGAGATCAAAAACCTGAATAACCTGTCATGAGTGTATATTTCTTTCAACCACAAGCTCTTTCAGAAAATTATACAATTCAAATTAAAATTATTGTATGAACATTACAGATAAAGTCTCAAAAAAGTACAAACCATTGCAATGACAAGAATTTTACAAACTTTGAGTCCATTCCATGTTGTGGGACCTGTAGAAAGTTTATGTATTAACCATTTATGTAGCTCCATAAAAAGGGGGCTGGTTCCTGTCCCCAAAAACGCCTATGAATCCGACAGCAACCCATCGATAAAATAGCACCAAACATAAATAAATTGCTTCGCTTAGCGCAGCTGGATACGACCGCAGAGGTCCAACCCTGAACAGTTGGGTCAAAAATGGACACAATATTCGCGCTTGATACAGGTCTGAATTTGGATTGTAATTAAATATTTGACACAAAATAGGTTTCTGATACAGAATAACTGTAGTCAAAGAACTTAGAATTGGTTATATGATTTAGATTTTTATATATAATGTTTTGCTTTTGTGCAATACACTATGCTGTTGCGAATTGACCCCACTCCACCCCTCCCCAAAAAATGTTACCTTTTTTTGGCTTTTGTGCATTACCCTATACTATACTAATATTTGAAGAAATTTTCTTTTAATTTCTGAAATCTGAAATGAGAAAAATTGTCCCCACAATTTCTTAATTACCCCACCCCAAATTTTTTTTCACCTCCCCTCAAATTTCTAATGGTGTTTGCAACCATAATTACCCATTTAAATTCATCATAAAAGTCTTAAAATAGAAAATGACATACATAATCATGGCTAAAATTAATATTAATTAATAATACCTTAAATAAATTAACAGCTAATTATCTCAAGACAATACAACATTTCTTTATACATAATTTAGTAGTGTAAGGGAGGTAAATCCAAACATACACAACATTCTACTATAAATGTGTTTGGATTTCCTCCTTACACTGCTTTTAAACTGTCTTAATTGTCCATTAACCAGGAAACCCTTGTTCCCCTTTTTGCCCCTAATTCCTAAATGGTTAAAGCCATAACCCCCAAAGTCAATCCTAACCATCCTTTTGTGGTATGGAAACTTGTGGTATAATTTCAGAGAGATTCATACACTTAAACACAAGTTATTGTCTGAAACTACAAAATGCTAATTTGGGCCTTTTTGGCCCCTAATTCCTAAACTGTTGGGACCATAACCCCAAAATCAATCACGACCTTTCTTTTGTGGTTATAAACCTTGTGTTTAAATTTCATAGATTTCTATTTACTTATACTTAAGTTATTGTCCGAAACCAACTGTCTTCGGACGACGCCGCCGACGACGACGACGACGTGATACCAATATACTTTTGCGGTCGTATAAAAGCACCAAACAAGTATCAAAAGGAAAATGCAGTTCATACACTTCATACATGTAGCATGCTCTCAATTGTCAGGAGTTTGTAAAAGTTGTGAATAAAATAAATAAAACTAAATCAACACTGAATTTTCCAAATAACTTATTTTTTTAAATATGTATTTTTGACATGAGACAACCAATGAGAAGGTTCCTTCCTACCTTGGTACGGGCATTTGAGTAAACTATTTTTAGAATATTTAGTTAATTAGTAGATTAACAAAATTTTCATAAAAGAATTAACATCTTTCATTTCTGTCTTTGCAAGTAAGACTCTTTTCAATAGGTAATTTGTTTCAAAATTTATCAACAATAATACAACTATGATCCAGGATGCGAGTCATCGATGTACATGAAATTCTACACCTGTGACACATTTGCTTGTCTTCTTGCTTTATTGTCTCTCCCGCGAAATGCAAAACATACAGATAACAATCCTACGGCGTAAACTATTTGTATTGAGCTATATATTTTAGATGGTAATTGACCTGGACTGGAGGCTTCATACCTTGTGTACAGAGGGTTATATTACGAAGGTCTGTCATATGTCTGTTGGCCTTGACCTCATTTTCATGGTCAAGCGACTGCTTGAAAAAGTTTCTTATTTTGTTATGAGAATTTCTCACTTACCTTTTATGTGACCTACCGAATTAGACTATTTACCGGGTTTGTAATAAAATGAACAACACAATGGGTGCTACATGTGGAGCAGTATCTGCTTACTCTTCCGGAGCACCTGAGATCATGCACCCCAGGTTTTATTGGGATTTGTGTTGCTTAGTCTTTAGTTTTCTATGTTGTGTCTTGTGTACTATTATTTGTCTTTTTCTTTTCAGCCATGGCGTTGTCAGTTATTTTTTTCGATCTATGAGTTTGAATGTCCCTTTGGTATAAAGGTTAAAGTTACACGATTAAAGGTTCATTTCTTAGCTTAGATACCTTAAGCAGTAGGTCAACTATATTTCGTGTATGGAATGATTGTAAAGTGTACATGTCCGTCTAGCATGTTTCAGCTGACCTTGACCTAATCTGCACAGTTCATTGCTCAATGTTAATTTTTTGTTTTGGTCTATTACTATAAGCAATAGGTCAACTATATCTGGTGTATGACATGATTTTAAGGTGTACATATCTGTCTGGCAGGGTTCATTTGACGAGTCACCTTGACCTAATTTTTCATGGTTCACTGGTCAATATTAAATTTTCATGGTTTTGTTTGTTTCTTGTATAATATAAACAACAGCAAAACTATAATAGGTGTATGTAATGATTGTCAGCTATACATTTTCATGGATCTTTGATAATGTTAGGTTTATGTGACACTTGTACTAAAACTTTATCCTTAGGACTATCAACATAAAATAATTCTTGAATAGTAAAGCAGGTGAGACATCTGCCCGAGAACACAGTTATTTCGTAGTCCATTTCTTTTAGACAATAAATTCAAATTAAAAAATCGCACCTGCTCTATCTCAAAAGATTTTTACAGTATAGTGTACTACTATTGGGACAAATAATATCAAAATTATAGAAAAGTCTACCAGCTCTAACTCAAAATATTGACAATTCTATGTTAAGGGGTCTAAAATTCAGTTTGACAGCTTCAGACATACATTGTACTAGTTCTTGACCTTTTGAACTGGACCAAATCACTACTTAACATAAAGACTCAGCACCCCAACTTTTTAACATGTAATATCATCCCTTTACTTAATATTTCATGCATAAAATATAAAGAAATAAATTTGAAAAGTGTATGAAAAAATTTGCAAGTTATACACTGTCCACACTAGGGACTATATTTGTAGACAACGAAAATCTAAGGACGATAACTGTGTCCTCGGACCATTCAGCTTGTGCATTCTTGTTGCATCTTATATGTTTTGTTTGAGACATTTTGGTTGGAGTTTACAGGACTGACTTTTATTGTTGAGGACCAAGACATTTGAACAACAAAAAGAAATATAGAATGGTAGTATGAACACATGCTCACTACCAAAAGAAGACATTTCTATTTTCTAAATTAATATATCATAAAAGATAGAA
Organism: Mytilus coruscus; assembly: GCA_017311375.1. Lineage (NCBI taxonomy): Eukaryota > Metazoa > Mollusca > Bivalvia > Mytilida > Mytilidae > Mytilus > Mytilus coruscus. The sequence continues at coordinate 41,717,487 of CM029599.1, read as the reverse complement.
GGTATACTAGATAAGCATTAGCATTATCTAAATATGTTCAGTTACTGTTAAATTCATGTGAAAGAGGGACGAAAGATACCAGAGGGACAGTCAAACTCATAGATCGAAAACAAACTGACAACGCCATGGCCAAAAATAAAAAGACAAAGAGACAAATAATAGTACAGATGACACAACATAGAAAACTAAAGACTACAACACGAACCCCACCAAAAACTGGGGTGATCTCAGGTGATCCGGAAGGGTAATCAGATCCTGCTCCACATGTGGCACCCGTCGTGTTAATCAGGTAGCAATACACCGTTAGGAGTGTAGTTTCGCATTTTGGCCCCGGTGGATTTTTCAAATATGAAAGTTATTGTGTAATAAAATTCATTTTTAGACAGCTGAGTACTAATTTAGCCTTCAAAGGTGGTTTATAAGAACATCAAGATTATTTTTTACATGTTTTATGGGCTATTTTCTGTTTGACTCTCCGTATTTTCATAGCTAGACCGGTCATCAGTCCAGAAATTAATGTAATGTTTACAAACACTTATTTACTACACGAAGTTTTTGACGCAATTTTACAAAAAAATGAGACGAAAGACATATGATTTTCATTGGATTTATTGAAAGATATATGTAAACAGTTTCAGAAAAGGTATTACTTGAAGTGATTGAAATTCTACTTTTGGTCAAATTTTGGGGAAATATGTGACATCTTTTCCCCCCTTTTTGCTATATTTTATAACAAAAAAATGCAGATTGTTGCCATGGATACACCAAAAAGAAATTAAATTTTACCATTTTATATACTGGATATGAAATCTATGAAAGATTCTGATTACATACATATGCACATATATGACACAAACAGTAAGCTTAATATTGCAAAAAGGCAATGAAAAGGGGATGGTAAAATTTATGAGGGAAAATTTTAATACTTTTTCCTAACTGTTTATTGCTACCTTATGGCATACTTACCAAGCTCAGAATTGTATAATTTAAGACTTTTTATACCACAAATCTATTGATATTTAGATTCTAAATCAACTTCTGAGGGGATTAAGTGTTTAAGAATGACAATGCATGTCAATTTTATTGTTTACAGTCCTTAGCAACCAAAATTAGACATTTTGACACAAGGCTTATAATTGTACTCTATTTGCTTAACCCTTGCTTCTGAAGGATTGCGCAGTATGTAGTAGCCTAAGTATTGAATGTTTTGTATTTTTTCTTGCGAATATATCAAATTATTATTTTTATCAAGATTTCATGTTACATTTTGACATATATTAAATGTAAAGTTGATTCAGCTGTAAGAAATTGATTCCCCATTAGCAAGTTTTTAATCAAGTCTTTGGTATACATTAAACATAAAGATTAACATTTTCATGCTTGAAATTGTTAAATTTTGTACAATTTTGCATCATCAGAGGTCTTATAAAGATTTTCAACATTAAAAAACTGACAAAAGAAGTATAGTTTTTAAGATTTTGCCAAAAATTGAGGTAGAAACAAGATTTTACACTTTGACTTGGCACCTTTCTTTAAATCAGTTTTTGTCGCGTTTCAGTGTCAACTGCTAACCTTCATAAAATATTCATTACTCAACCAATTTTCAAAAATAAAAGGCCATTTTACTCGTTTTAGCTAGCAGAACACAGAAAATTAGTTAAAAGGGAGAATTTGAAAAAAATATTTACTATTAAGGTAGCAATACACAGTTAGGAGTTTGGTTTCGCATTTTGGCCCCGGTGGATTTTTCAAATATGAAAGTTATTGTGTAATAAAATTCATTTTTAGACAGCTGAGTACTAATTTAGCCTTCAAAGGTGGTTTATAAGAACATCAAGATTATTTTTTACATGTTTTATGGGCTATTTTCTGTTTGACTCTCCGTATTTTCATAGCTAGACCGGTCATCAGTCCAGAAATTAATGTAATGTTTACAAACACTTATTTACTACACGAAGTTTTTGACGCAATTTTACAAAAAAATGAGACGAAAGACATATGATTTTCATTGGATTTATTGAAAGATATATGTAAACAGTTTCAGAAAAGGTATTACTTGAAGTGATTGAAATTCTACTTTTGGTCAAATTTTGGGGAAATATGTGACATCTTTTCCCCCCTTTTTGCTATATTTTATAACAAAAAAATGCAGATTGTTGCCATGGATACACCAAAAAGAAATTAAATTTTACCATTTTATATACTGGATATGAAATCTATGAAAGATTCTGATTACATACATATGCACATATATGACACAAACAGTAAGCTTAATATTGCAAAAAGGCAATGAAAAGGGGATGGTAAAATTTATGAGGGAAAATTTTAATACTTTTTCCTAACTGTTTATTGCTACCTTATGTTATTACAAATCCGGTAAATAGTCTAATTCGGTAAGTCACATTCGTGAAAAGGGAGGGTATTGTAGTTACGACATAAGGAACATATCCGATATCATCTGTGAAACGGTTATTCCATAACGGTCAACCAACTCGTGATGGCGTCCGTAAAATTTACGAAGGATGATTTCAACTTCACAATTTGGAACTCTTGGTTTAATAGCTTCCTTGTGAGCAACAATCCTCTATCAAGGAAATCATGATAGGAAACCAAGCCCGCGAATATCGTATCGATTGGGAGATATATACTCCGTATGCAGGCGCTGCTGGAATGTTGCTACATAGAAATGGAAAGTTCACAATTGGGAAGCTGAAATCATCTCTTTTGTCGTAAAGTTTTGTTTTCAACGAACCCTAATTATCAATTTCTAGATGTAAGTCAAGATATGAGGCAGACTTAACTGTATCTGTAGTATCCTTTATCTCTAGTTCGATGGGATAGATTCGTTCAACATAGTTACCAAATTTTGTATTATTTAGTGAGAGAACATCATCTATATAGCGGAACGTAGAGTTAAAGATATTGCAAAGGTTCGATTCGTGTTAATTTCACATGAAATTGTTCATGCAATACCTCGATTCACCTTAATTTCACAGGTAGAAAATTTGTCTGTATTTTAAATAATTCTTTTATACCAACCGCTTTGGATTTAAGTGCTTTAGATCAAGGACAAAAATTGCTGTTTTTGCAATTGAACACTCTTTTAGTAGTGACGTTAAAGATGAAGAAAACCGAATTAGACTACATATAGTAATAGACTTAAATATCCTTGATAGAAGGGTTACTGTTTCATGGGCATTTAACTAATATTTCCTTTTATTCAGATTATGTATTTCAATTAAATTCTGCCTTTCTACCCTAAAAGTTAGTCCAGCTTTTCATTCAAAATCTACTGCTGTCAAAATTGTTATGCAATATTAAAACCATACAACAAAAAGAAGCAAAGTTCAGGTTCTAATTTCCTGCCGTTGAAAAGAAAATATCAATGTTGGTATTGCTAGTTTCTGGTTTAAACCGATAGCGAGCTATCTGAAATACAAAGTAATCTAAAGCATTATATTTGCTGAAGTTGAAACTCCCAAACATGCCAAATAGGTCTATTACAATAAAAAAAATAAGGAAATGTGGTTATAATTGCCAATGAGACAACTATTCACCAAAGTTCAATTAAGTGTCTTTTATTTAATCATTTTAAATTTTAGGCATTAAGACTAATGCCTGGACACATTTTCAGGATTTAAGCTTAAATCCTAGGATTTAAGAATACTGCCTAACATCATTTAGGCAATAGACTTCCTGCCTAGGCGTTAGCTTATTGCCTAGGATTTAAGCTTAATGCCTAATTTCACTTATTGCCGCTAACATATATAAGCAATTATAGGCAACTGTACGGCCTTGATAAAGTGAGTAAAACCCATACTGTAAAGTTGGCTATAAAAGGTTTAAACATGAAAAATATGAATATGAAACAATTCATATGAGACAACTAACTACCTAATGTATAACAAAACAATTTCCAAACAACAAATATGACCGACATGAACCAACCACAACCACTAGACTACAGGCTCCTGATTTGATCCAAGATTTATGTTATAGAAAGATCTTGAAATGTGTGCACGTTACGTTGAAATTATTACTGATAAGAAACTGTCATTGTATCAGAAGAAAGCGTTCTATCTATAGGAGAAACGTGAACTATATTAAAGACTTCATTGCAATTTAAGTGCTCCAAGAAAGTACCTAGTCAAAAAGCTATGACCATGCATTGTTGCTTAAAGAGCAACAGTCTTAATATGGACGACTGCATATATAATCTACATGTTTAATTGTATTATAAAAATAAGGAGATGTGGTATGAGTGCCAACTATCAACAACAGAACAAGAATACTATATATAACCATAATGTCCAACGTCAGACGTCGACAAAATCGGTTCAACCCGCCACATTTATATGCACCTCTATACCAAGTCAGACAAAGTCATGTCATAGATATGTCTTTGTGTAGTTATACATTTAGTTTAATAAACGATATTCTGACATTATGCTGTACAGCTAGATGGCATTCCTTATCTTTTTTTGTCGGAGCCATTCTGAGCTTCTTGTATGGTGTGGACTGCTAAACATTAAAGAACTGTAATGGTGACCACTGTCTGATGGTTTAGCAATGGTTGCTTATGTGACTGAATTTGGCTGTCTTCATGACAGCTCCTTTTCCATTTTCACACAAATCATGAATGAAAAATCATGACGCATGGGAAGCATTAAAAGTCTACTTGATAACTAGCGAAACTAATCGTAAGAAAAAACCGTATTAATCTACGTCAAAACATCGAATAACACCATTTATGACATACAACAAACAACGACAATCAAAATGAGACAGGCTTGAAACAGGCACATAAAGAATGTGCGGGCCATATAGTTCATCAAAAGAATCATCTCCAATGCATTAATGGGTTGAAATGAAAGAATACATACAAAGAAGGAGTTTTAAAATAAAATACTTGTATTTATCCCAAACCAACTTATGATATTTGTTGATGATTGATTAATTGTTGGTTGCTTAACGTCCAGTGGCAAATATTTCATTAATTAAATTTGGACTGCCACTGGAAAATGAGGGTATATTGGATAGGCAGAGAAATTGTGCCTTGGAACAGGCCACTTAAGGCCCCTCAAAGAGTTGTTGCAAGGGTTCTTATAGTGCAAAGAGCGTGGCACTCTCTTTACACGAGGCATCGGATTCAACGTCCCCATTCTGACCAGACGTGGCTGCGTACTTGTACGTCTCGCACAGCCAAACGGAATCCCCACTTCGGCGAGGGCTTTACTGCCGGACGAAAGAAGACCAAAGTGACCATATTTCTCTTACCCAGTCACCCTTGGGGTTATGATATTTGTGATAGCATAACCGAGAACATTTTATTAGGTCTTGAATATGACTACAACTTTCAGTACTTAAAATGACTGAAATTTACAGTACTTAAAATGCCTGAAATTTGGTGTACTGAAAATGACTGAAATTTTCAGTATTGAAAATGACTGAAATTAACAGTACTGAAAATGACTGAAATTTTCAGTATTGAAAATGACTGAAATTTTAGTACTGAAAATGACTGAAAATTTCAGTACTGAAAACAACTTTTCTAAACATTACTGAAAACATACAAGCAATTAATTGTACTGAATACATATGAGTAAGAAATGTACTGATTGATGACTTTTTATACCAGTATTGTATTTGTAGTGGCATTTAAATTACATGTAAACACTGTATAAATTCCTGGTAGTGTATATCTAGTCGATTGATATATACTTCATATGTAGGTGTTCAGATTTTTGTTTCATATCTATCTTTCGCTTTCCAAACATTGTTATCCCATACTTTAAAGGGGCACTTGCTACGAGATATATAAAAATCTAAAATATGTATATATTTTTTTTGTTCAATCATTAATGATAGTGAAATAGTGAAATAATAATTCGCTTTTAGCGGCCAGTATGGTTCAATTTGGTCAAAATAAGTTGAGAAACATTGATGATGAATAATTCGACCTCATTAAATCCGTATTCATGTGAACTTCAATTTAACCCCTTAGCTAGAGATGTATGAATCGTGCGTTCTGAGTTATTTGAAGAAAAAGAATGTCAACATTAGAAAGTGAAACAAAGGTAAATCATTTGATTGACTGATTCAATCCACAAAACATCATTCTTATACAGGTAAAAATGATGATTAACATATATTTTTTAATGTATAATATGAAATTAAACAGACTTAGAAAAATCGAATTGCACGATTTTGTTATCTTATTTATATCTATATTTATGTTTATATCGCTTATATGTTCATCGGAGGTTTTCGGAGGTCAACTCTATAGTTAATTGGACGGCATCTAGACTAAAATACACACGAAACGAAACTACATCTTCTCTAGCCTATGCCCTGTAAATCGTTTATTTCGGACTTTTTATAATTTGGATAAATGTTTTATTATTTTTTAAATATGAGAATTTGAGTCAAAACGGTGAACATGAATTTGACAGCTAGTGCCCCTTTAAAAACTTTTAAATTTCAAACCAATTACAGTGACACAACTGTGTATATCTTAACATAAAATGTATCAGCAACGCCCTAACCCGGGTAAACCAATATCGAACTTCTCTTACCTGAAATAAAACTTTACACCCGCCATTCACGAGATACGAAAAGAATTATAAATCGTCACTTTTAACTTTACAATTGAAATATTTAATATATTTATATACATTCCACTAAGTACACTTCCTCATTTATCACAAGATCAATACATTTGAAAAAGGGAATTATATCTTTTAAATACATGTTAAAAATAACTAGCTATTTATATTCAGACAATTCAAGTTGATATAAAAGCAAACTGTTATCCACCTCAGATACCAAAACATTAAACTTCCTTTTGAAACTAAACACTCTCTTCAAATTATATAATATTTAAACATGTGCATTGAAGAGCAGTCGAGCAACGTTCAGGACTGCACCAAATGCAGGTTGACTAAGATATCACAAAATATGTTTACTTTATTAGACTGAATACATGCTCGTTGTCCGGAATTTCAAAGGTGGATGACCTACAATTATGACTAGGGAAAAGGGGGGAGGGTTATGTCCAAGAACCTCTATTGATTTTGAGCAATGTTTTGCATTCTGGCAGTTTCCAAACACAATATTGACTCTGATAGTGTTAAATGATTTTGGAAAGGGGTTAGTAGCTCTACCAGTTTTTCTAACCATTTACCATGAAGATTACTTTTCAAGTCTCTTCCAAATATTGCATTTGATTTAGTTGATCCGTCAAATGCTTATACGAAATATTGTTTCCCCAAATTAATCAAATGTGTCCCGTCTAATTTAGAACACAAATAGTAGTAACAGATAATCTTAAACTCTCAATAATTATTATTCATTGTCATTAATCAAAATTGCTTATCAATTAATTACAATTTACCTGATCTGTAACTGTCATATCTATAATTCTTCAATACTTCCTTATTTGTAATTTCCGTATGATTATATGTGATAAACTTAATATGAAGGTCACGTAGGTATTTGATTAAATTAAGCTAAATACAACTGTATATTGGTTTCGAAATAGTTTTCAGTGAAATTATTTAAATCATGAAATGCATCATATGAATAAAATTTTTTGGATTTTGCATCAACTGACATATATAAGGTATTTGGTGATTAAACTACTTATGTAGCATTGTAAGTGAGGGGAAAAACTCGTTTGCAAACAGAAACATAATGGAAAAAAATCAAGCGTTACAAGGAAATTGAAAGATAGAATAATGCAAATATCTTACAGTTAAAATGGAAATTAAGTTGATAAATCATTTACTTTCAAATACTAAAGTTCTGTCAGTGGCGGTTTAAAAAAACAAATATATGTGTGTTTTGTTGATCATCTAAAGCCCGGATTTGACTTTATTGTTTGTACTTTTTGGTTTGATTAGCTTTTCAATTTTATGTATAAGTTATGGATTTTCAAATATTTAGGCCTCGGAGCATCACTGAAGAGACATTTATTGTCGAAATGCGCAGCTGGGGCAATAAAATTGGTACCGTTAATATTATTACTAGTAAAAACGACTACTATAACACAACATTATAATAATTGATAATATTGTTTATTTGACAAAATTCGTTATAACTAACTACTTTTTAACAGAAAACGAGAGACGGTTTCAATAGCATTACACACACTATTGGGCAAGTTCACTTCATTGCGTACATATATATGCTTTTTCAGCGAACTGTTATTCATTCTAACATGAACACAAAGATAGTGTATGATTGCAAATGAGACCAAGTCCAAATCACGTAGATGCAAGCAATAAAAGGTCAATTACTATATAATATCTAACACACTCTAGAACCAACATGAAGACATAAATATGCTTTAGTTCAATTATGCACGGTTATTTGTAATATCTTAAGTACTTTGCAATTGGGATTTGCTGCTCATCCGCCAAGCACACTGCATTTAAAAGTAAGAGCAGAGACTGTTGTCAATGCCCAAGTGCCTTTGATCAGAATGTATCTGTTGCAATATTTCCCCTAAAATGCCATTATGGGCATTCATTATTCATATCATATTGTAAATGAATCCAATTTCAAACACTATATTAATGTATAGGTAGTATTTCTTTAAGCTCTTCATGATCATAAAAGTATAACTTAGGTTTCTATACAAAGAAAAATCAAAGTGACACTTAAAGAAAGCCTATCGAATTGTCTCACCATAATAATATACACTTATTAAAGAAGAAACCTACTTGTGTGAAATATAACTGCTTACACTGAGAAATGCTTTGCTAGCTGCTCTGCTTTATTATGAGAAAAAAAGCGACTATAATAGACACATTAGTCATACGGTCAATATCCCGACATGGGTGACCGACATGTTTTCGCAGTCTTAAATCTTTAGATACCAGAATAGTCTTATTTGCAAACCGATTGCGTAGTATTCACGATTGTGATAATTACCAAGTCAGGAATATAACACTTGTTTTCCGTTCGTTTGATGTATTTGAGCTTTTGATTTTGCCATTTGAAAAGGGACTTTCATTTGTTGAATTTTTCTTCGAGTTTGGTACTTTTGTTATTTTACTATTGACTGAGTGTGGATGCGCATTGCGCACAGCAAGAGACGCTAGTTCCTCATATACATTCTCAATCTTTTCAATTTTGCAGTAATATTAAAACATGATATTCTACGCTTTCAATAACTATTCCTCGTGCTTATTTTTAAGATTGGCTACATCATCGCATTAAACAGAGCCTTTTCTACATAAATGAGAAACGTAGTTACCAATTCCTTGTTTTGGGTTATGAAAAATCTTACTTCTTGAAGACCTACACTGATTTCAACACAAAATGCACCGAAGTTGATATCATAAAAATGCTGCGGTCTTTGATCGACATCTTATTTGTTGAGTTTGATGGATTGATATTTCAGCAGACAGTCGGTATTCCAAAGGTAACTAGTTGTCTACCACTACTAGCCTGCTTTTTGGGACTCATATGCAGCAAAACTCATTTTTCCGATAGACAAAACAAAAAGCCACTTATTTCAATTTTAGATAAATTGTGATGTTCCGTCACTCAATTACCCACATTTCCATGAGAGATTACATCTTATATATCACAGTGAACTTTAAATTCAGGATACTACCGAAAGTAGAATGTCTGCTTCGATTTTGTCATTTGTTTAAGGAACTTTCAATTTTTGAATATTCCTTGGAGTTCGGTATTTTTGTTATTTTACTTTTTACAATCTTTGATCTTTTCCTCGATAGCGACATTCAAACTAGTATTTATGACAAACATGATCATTTCAACTTTCTAATTTACAACTTCCCATTACTCAGCAAAACGATACCCCTTTTCCATCTTACGGTGTTTATATACAACAGTTAAAACAGGCATGTTCACACTATACTGAATTCAAACGGGATGTGCTTCTTACATAACAACTTAGACAACAAAGTTATGAGCATGAAACACGACTGTCATCTACACTACATAGTTTTACAATCATCATCACAAAATGGTTGACCGATACGATTTGTATGTATCTAAATTTACTAGCGACATGTTTTCGCGGTCTAAGATCTTTAGATACAAGTACAGTCATGTGATATGTTATTTTACAGATTTTGTCATATTTCCGATTATAATAATTTGACTGAGTGTGAATTCGCATGGTGTATTGTGAATGTATGTCATCCTGATTTCGCTTCTTGTGGAGTTTTTGCGATTCCCTCATTTTCATTTCTAACATTCAATTTTCTCTTCCTTCTAGATAAACGAGATTTTCACATCGCTTTACTAATGTCGCCTTATTTTACCCCTTCGCCGCACCAGATGGTTTCGCTCCTTTTAGAGTTCAAGCGATTCCCTTCGTTTTTAATATTATTTATTTTATTTTTTAACTATTTTTATGGATATATGAGATAAGTACATCGTTAAATTCTCTTGCCTCAATACTTTTTGAGAGAGAAATAGTGCAGATGGTAATGCAACAGCAAACTAAACATCGATGGTCTAGTAAAAGTGAGGGGGCCTCGGTGGCCGAGCTGTCTAAGTAGTTCTACTACTTTAATCACTAGCCAGTCAACACTGAGGTTGAGAGTTCGAACCCCGTCCGTGCGGGTGCACTCGACTCCAATCTGAATTGACTAGGATTGCCAGTTTTCCTATTGAAGGTCGGTTGTTTTCCGGACCCTCCGGCTTCCTCCACCAATAAAAACTGGCCGCCACCAAAAAGCCCAGAAGTGGCGCGTAAAAGTGGCGTCAAAACACCAACAATCAATCAATCTAGTAAAAGTGATGTTCTTACTAATCAGAAATCTAAGTATTACAGAACAATAAAAAAACTCAGCTACTTGAACATGACAAATCAGCAGAAATTATAATTTCCTGAAAACTTAAAAACAGGGATAGTGATGCAACCGTATATTGAATATCAACGTTCTAAAATATGTGCTTCTTTTTCCATCACACTCATTGCATCAGATATCATTTTGATTAAAGTAAAACTTTCAGTCACTAGAGCATGACTAAGGATACAGTCTATTTATTTTGTTGCATGAAACTGATATACATCAATTCAACTGAATATCAATATCTAATCAGAAAACTTAACATTTAAACGAGTCAATAAACCTTAAAAGAGCTCCGCACACCTACCAAATCTGAATTGTGTGGATGATAAAGCAACGGTTTAAAATATATCAATGTGCATACCATTATACTTCTTTATAAGCACATCAAATAAAGAAATCGCTTTACAAAGTTGAAATTGCTTGAACATGTATTAGGCGCGTGACCTCTTAGAAAACATGAGATAAGATGTACGATAGCTGGTACAACTTTATTTCAAATATCTAGGTAACTTAGTAAAAATTCAAAAATGAGGGGTTTTAAAGAAAAAAAGATAACAATTGCTGATCACGAGGATTAATTTTATCTTATTTTTTCTGCCAAAACAAATACTTCCCAAATTCAAATTTTCATCATCCAATTGTATTCTTTTTATTCGGGAACATAAATGAGAAGGAAGTACTTATAAATATGCTTGTTTTGATTTTCCATTTAAAGGACTAAAGAATGTAGATTATAATGCAATTTTTATGTAACAGTTTTTTTCATTGGCTAAAAGTTACCGTCAAATCCACAGTTGACCAGGCGTAACTAAGGAGGGACCCGCCATTTTGAATTGATGGATCAACAAATATTCGATTACTACAATATTATCGAAAATAGAATAACACCTACCTCGAATTCGCCGTTTTAATGTAATTTTATTCGAATTTGAATCGTAGAGGTAACGTAATAACCTCCAGTTTGTAAGTTTTCATTTGTATGACGTCACGTTTAGCCATGACGTCTTTGCGCATAAATCATTCATGAAGTTTCGCGGAATTTGTTTGTATGTCAAATTCATACATTTTTTCAATCTTTAACGTATTATTTCTTTTTGTAATGCATTAGAATAGGAATAACAGTACTGTAGTTGAAGAGTTGCCACCGTCAATTTTGATTTGACGGTCGCAAATCTCCGTTTTACTGTCTCCGCTACGCGTCGCCAGTAAAACTGCATTTGCGACCGTCAAATCTACAATTGACGGTGGCAACTCTTCAACTACAGTACTGTTATTCCTTAATTTTATATGAATGTCAGAAAAGAGGATCATACTTGAGAGGGTCATACTTATAATAAAACTGGTATCATATTTTAAAACTCAGAGAAAATGAAGAATAAAATGTATTTATGTATCTCTAGTAAGTAAGCCCCATTGAGCATCAAACATGATTTCTACTTTTTTAATCACATACTTCATATAATCTCAATAGCTGCAAGAAAAGCATATGACAGCGTGGAATATTGATATGACAATTTTTTCTTTACAATGTTTGAACTGGAAGAACTGGCGTTAGATAGAAATCCTCTGAAATGCTATAGAGCAAATATTTGTTTAAACAGCAAATTGCAATACAAGAATGAGTGCATTGGATAGAAATTGATCTTATACAAACGTGCACCTATACATGTACATGTTTAAGACATTGATTGCTTTTGAAACATTCAAGTACAATAAAAAAGAAAGATGAATTTTGGTCTGTTTTGTAGATGTTCTTATAAAAGTTCAATTTTCAAACAGTTTTTTTCCTATCCGAAATAGATTAACATCGTCTTTTAACCGATAATCTTTGATATTTTGATTGATAAAATCAAGGTCATAATGCGAAAATCTAAAACTTGATCCATGACAATGGGGTCAACATCATATGAATCCTGTCAGACAGACATGTACACCTTAAAATCATTGTACATACCCAATATAGCAGACCTATTGTTATAGTATAGTAAGAAATGGATCTAATCACAAAACTTATTGTTGATCACTGATCTTTGAAATTAGGAGGTCAAGTGAGCCCCGTCTGACCAACATTTATACATTGCAATAATTCTATATACCAAGTATCTGTAGACCAATCAGCTTAAAATATCGTAATAAGAGCATACCTGTTACTCATTAAATTGTTCTAAATACCCACAATCGAAATTAGTAGAATTCAATATCAGACATTTTCTTATCATTTGAAAAAATAAACTCCAATACCAGACATTTTATTATCATGGTAGTATAACTTCTTCAAAAGTAACTTAAAGAACCTTAGTGAGCGCGCTCACATACCCCACGTCCCCTCATTGTCACTGGAGAAATAAAATGACTGAAAAATTGTATAAGAAAAAAAAATTTAATCATCATTTCCTGTCGATATGCACATCTACATAGTATGTCCTTATCATCTACAAAGTTTCATGAAATTCTGTTGTGTGGTTTCAGAGGAGTTGTAATGACAAACTGTTGCAGAGGTATATTGAAGCAAATAAGTTCAAAGGGCGTAACTCCTAGAAAAAGTTGAATCATAATTTCCTGTCGATATGCACATTTACATAGTATGTCCTTATTATCTACAAAGTTTCATGAAATTCTGTTGTGTGGTTTCAGAGGAGTTGCGATGACAAACTGTTGCAGTAGTGTATGAAGCAAATAAGTTCAAAGGGGCGTAACTCCTAGAAAAAAAATTGAATCGTAATTTCCTGTCGATATGCACATCTACGTAGTATGTCCTTATTATCTGAAAAGGTTTCATGAAATTCTGTTGTGTGGTTTGAGAGGAGTTGCGATGACAAAAGGTTGCAGTAGTATATTGGGCAAATAAGTTCAAAGTTGCGTAACTCCCGGAAAAAATTGAATCGTAATTTCCTGTCGATATGCACATCTACGTAGTATGTCCTTATTATCTGAAAAGGTTTCATGAAATTCTGTTGTGTGGTTTCAGAGGAGTTGCGATGACAAACTGTTGCAGTAGTACATTAAAGTAAATAAGTTCAAAGGGGCGTAACTCCTAGAAAAAAAAATTGAATCGTAATTTCCTGTCGATATGCACATTAACGTAGTATGTCCTTATTATCTGAAAAGGTTTCATGAAATTCTGTTGTGTGGTTTGAGAGGAGTTGCGATGACAAACTGTTGCAGTAGTACATTAAAGTAAATAACTTCAAAGGGGCGTAACTCCTAGAAAAAAAAAATTGAATCGTAATTTCCTGTCGATATGCACAACTACATAGTATGTCCTTATTATCTAAAATGGTTTCGTGAAATTCTGTTGTGTGGTTTGAGAGGAGTTGCGATGACAAGAAACAGGACTGACGGACTGACGGGTCAAAAACATTATACCCTCCGCAACTCGTTGCGTGGGGTATAATACATGGAGATGAAAGATACATTTGTATATGTCAATAAGACTAACCCAACAACACAAACAATCAAAGATAAAAATAAGGGTCAATAAACAGTATTCAACAATACACAGGAGACTATGCAATATGTCAAGTTCTTTATGAAAAACTTTTGTTATTATTATCAGACCACCAGTTGCTAATTCCAGTTACAACAATATTGCCTTTTAAGAATAAAAATAACATGCATTAAGATTGCCAATGAGACAACTAGTATCTATGACAGACCAATGGATGAGAACGTAAGTAAACAACTAAATTTCACCATAGGGCCTTCAACAATGAGCAAAATCCACGCTAAAAGAAGGCTATTAATCGCTCAAGCATGATAACGGAAACTATTTTAAAGAGCAAACCAATAAACTAATTCATGCTAAAAATAATAAATGGTAGACAGATATAAACAAGCGGCAACACTGGTTTACAGGCTCCTGATTTGGGACAGGCACATCAAGATTGTGGAGATTAAAACAGATGTGTGAGCACTAAATCCTCCTCTATAAACCGTGGGTAGTGATGTAATAGCACAACATAATGACTAACTGTTAAACCCTGTTGGTAATGACTTGACTCATCAGATTGGTTCTTAGCACAAACACATTTACATTTATTTATCTCGATTGATTGGTGTTTAACACCACCTTCAGCACTGTTGAGCTATTTCATGGCAGTCAGTTGTTATTGGTGCAGGAATTGGAGTTCCCAGAGAGAACCAATGACCTTCATGAATGCACCTGCCATGTGCAGGATTTAAAATTCACAACCTCAGTGTTGACAGGCTAGTGATACAGTACTAGTTATTCGATTACTTAGACCACTCGGCCATCCATTTCTGTATACATGTATCATAATTGTACACTTAAATATGGAGAAAAGTAAGAGAGACAGAAAATCAGTACAATTATCCATACCTATATCTTGATGTTGCCATGTAAACATATTGTTTTAAATGATGGATCAATGTCTATACTATATGTTATGCATTAAATCATCCTTGGTCTAGACCACTAGTAATTGAATACAATAAAAAGTGTTATTATGACTATACCCAGTCAAGTTTATATATATGTACATATAGTGCAACTTTAGTAAAAATAGTGTAGTAAGATTTATGTTATGTTGAGAATCGGTGGGCTTTGTGTTGCTCAGTCTTTAGTTTCTGTGTTGTGTTTTGTGTACCGTTGCTGGTCTTTTTATTGATTTTCGTTTTTTGCCATGGCATTGACAGTTTGTTTTTTAAATTGTGAGTTTGAATATCTTTTTGGGATCTTTCACCTGGTTTCTTTATCAGAGACATTCTGGTAGTAATCAGATTTTATTAGATAGAGGGCTTTCCTTGGAAGTAGCTGCTATCGACTAAAAAGCCTTCATAACAAAAATGTCAGGAAAGAAAAGAAAGAAAATACTTTGATTTTTGGTATGTACAGTGTCACTGGTGAAGCAGTCAGAGTTTTGAAAAAATTAAAATTAGTTTGAAAGGAGCACAGAATTGAATTGGTATTAGATTTGTTGTACCTTTCATGTTATAGAAGTTATATCAGTTATCTAATCTTTGTTTTTCAATGTCATTAACCACATTGCTAAAATTACTTTTGTTTTTCCATGATATCATCAAGTTTTAATTTTCATTACTGGTGGAAATCTATAATAATGAAGAAATTTATGTATAATTTTATTCATGTTCAAATTCTCTTTTGTCTGCCCTACCAACCAGTTTCTTTTTGATATTTGCATTGACATTGTGTAGTTCCTGGGATTTCCTGGCTGCAGTCTGAAAATAAAAATATTAATTGTATAGAATAATGTACATCATATAGAAGCAAATCTAAATCGCTACACTGATTGATTAATTGGTGTTTAGCTCAACTTTCAACACTATTGTGCTATTTCGTGGCGGTCAGTTTTTGTTGGTGGAGGAAGGGGAGTGCCTGGAGAAAACCACTGACCTTCAGCAGGAAAACTGACAATCCCAGCTATATAGTCAATTAAGATTATTGTTGTGAAAGTACAATTTACACAACGTTACGTTATATTTATTCCCGTACTTTCACTTGCCCTTTGTGACGTCAACTTCCGCCGAGCAATTGTTTATTGGGTTTTGAAGAGAGAAGTTTTTTATGTAGACGTTGGGATTGAAGAAGAAGAAGATTTATTGTTATATTATATTTAACAAAAGGTAAACAGCATTACACACTATTTTACTGATCTCCGCATCAAGTTCTAAATATATATTTTGCTCTATTTATAGATCGAAGTTTCGCTTGTTAAATATAGCGCGATCGGCAATTCAAACACATTAACGTTGATTGTTCATTTGTTATTATTTATTCGCGTATTCCTGGGTGAATTTATTGTGTATTGATAATAAAGTATTGTATTTTTACATGTTGTTTGCATAAAACGTACTGCCGTGTACAAAGTTGTGGTAATTGTTTATTGAGACAAACACTTGTTGTGAACACCCATGTAAGATTTTACCCGCTCGGACCCGTTTGTATTATAAAGAAGTAAGTACACAACAACTGTTTGTCTTAATAAAAAATTACCACAACTTTGTACTAGTAAGTTCACAACAACTGGTGACAGCCGTGGGATTAATTTAAAATCCGTTTAATTAAAGATTGCAAAACTTTTCAAAGCAGTTTTTAGCTTTTGGTTTTGTTTTCTTCGTTCGGAGACTTGTCGTAATATTTTACCGAATTTAAAACTTTTTAGAGCTGTTTTGGCTTCTGGTTTTAAGTTCATCTGATCCTTAATTTCTAGACTTTATGGCATATTTTGCTTTGGTCTTTGAAATTTGTCCTTTTGTCCCGCGTTTCCCGCATTTCAAAACTTTTCAAAGCATTCATTGGCTTTTGGTTTTGACCCTTCCCCCTTTACTTCGGGTTATTTTGACTTCAAAACTTTTTAAAGCATATTTAGCTTTTGGTTTTGAAAAATCGTATTCGTGTTATTTAAATTTCAAAACTTTTCAAGGCATTTTTTGTTTTTGGTTTTGAAATATCGTGTTCCGCTGATTTGTTAGGTTTTTTCAAAACTTTTCAAAGCGTATTTAGCTTTTGGTTTTGGAATTTAACTGTAGGGCTAGCATTACTTCTAGACTTTTTATAGCTAATTTAGCTATTGGTTTTGAAGTTGTTTTTTTTTTTTTTTTTGTATATGATCGTTTTCGGTATTTCAATTAACATTTCAAGTCCTTTCAAGGTTGTATTAGCTTTTAGGTTTGAAATTTTTCAGACGTGAATAATATTGAGTAAACCGTGATTTAAGTATCGTGTTTAGACATATAGAATAAGGTTTTTGTTTTTTAATTTAAGTGCTAATAAGCGAATTTATATTCCTTGCGAAATACTACGTAAATTACAAATGAGAAGCTTTTAAGAAACAAATAAATTTTTCGTTTGAAATCGTTTAAAAATAGATATAATTTCGACGTTCGTGCAATATTTTACATTTGAATAAAAATGATGCTCAGAAGTCGTCAGTTACCTACTGTTCAAAGAACTAAAAATTTATATGAACCAAGAAGTTGTTTGGGATCAGTATCTGATTCACACATATTGAATGAAAATCGAGAAAACGTACCACAAAATTCAGCAACAAATGAACTTGAAACAATGACCCGTGTTTCGGGAGGTAATACACCAATTTTCGCTGATGAAAGTACCATGCCAAGACAGAATGATAGTTACAATGAAGTAGAAATAACCACAATGAGACAAGGGGATACAATTCCTAGATGGGAAATGAACAGAGAGGCTCATCAAAGTACATTACATACTAACAATTCACTTGACAACAGGCGACCAAGAAATCAAAGTACAGAGAATACTGTTCCATCTGAAAGTAGAGAAACATATCAAAGTACTTGGAGTACTAATCACTCGGACATGAGGGAAAATCCAAGTACTTGGAGTACTGAACACTCTGATTAAGCAGAACATCTGGTCAAAGCAATAGAGAACATCAAAGCACTCATTGCACTGTTGAAGGGGAGAGGTGTGAAATGAACAGACATGAACAGCAGAGAATGGACTATTCAGAAGTGGGCCGATATCAGTATGTTGATACTTACCCTGATCATAGACAGTCGTCATCTCAAAGTTCTGATAGTACGCACCATGAAAGATTTATGGGGTACCAAGAAAACTACACAAGACATTCACAATTACTTAGAAATATGCCTGATTATACACATACCAAAAGTAATTATGCTGAACCTGACATATTTCCTCCAGAAATTATACAACCAGATAGAGGAACAGAATATCCAAGAGCAACTGCTGATACTATGTACTCGAGACATGATAGACCTCGTTGTCCAGAAAACACATATTCCAATGTATCAAATATGAGTCGTATCTCATCAAATGAACCACAACATAGACTTCCTGTTTATAATGGCAAAGATGAATGGGAATCATTTTGGTGTCAATTCCAGATCATTTCAAGAAGCTACGCTTGGGACAATCAGAAGCAAGCAACACAGCTGTTATTATGTTTGAAAGATGAAGCTTTAAACTTTGCTTCAAGGCTCCCAAATGCAGTACAGGAAGAGGTTCGGTGACAATATTTTACCATCAACACACAGAGCAGCACTCCAAGATCTTCATAAGCAGAACAAAGAAAGCCTATAAGAATTTGTTTATAGAGATGTAAACCTGATAAGTAAAGCTTACCCAGAAATTAATGGCACTCAGCTATTCGAGGAATTGACTGTTGAGTATTTCCTTTTTGGTCTAAATGATGAAAATATGACGTATGATGTTATAAGCCAGCAGCCAAAATCTATTGATGAAGCCTTGAATATGGTCATGTAGCATGAAAGCTGTAGATCTAGGAGTGGTAAACCCCATAAAACTTCAAAACGAGAAGTACACTTCGATAGCCAGTGTGAAGAAAACGATGTCAGAAGGTTACACCAAAAACAATACGTAACTGAAGAAAGACTTAACCACTTTGGCAGAGAACTCAAAGAATCTATTATTGAGGGAATGGCTAATTTAAATAAAAAAATGCCTAGTCTGCCAAATACTAACAGTAATAATTATCAGTCCAATTACGCAAAGAAAACGGAGAGTAATAACAATAGGTGTTATAAGGTGGTATAATTGCAATGGCATTGGTCATTACAGCCGTAATTGTCCATCAAAACAAGATAAATGGGAACCAAAGAGAAATAGCCATTATAGAGAAAACCAACAAAGAGGTGTATATGCACCAGTCAAAACACCTTTCGATCCTTTAAACTAGAAAGGGCTGTGCCTGTAGGCCAAGCCATAGCCCCAAACAGTAATGGATTTAGCAGTAATGAAGTAATTATTGAGAAAAGACAACAATCTATTCCAAAGAAGGAAATTGAATGTTCAGAAGAAAATTGTTTAAAAAGAAAATTTGCAACCTCAGAGAAAAACTCTTCTGAGAAACATCAAACTACTGAAGGTTTATGCCCTTCAAGCAGTGATGTTAAATTTATCAGCAAGAAATCAGACCAATATAGCAAGAATAAACGTATTGAAAAACCAGTTTTGTCCAGGGTTGATGCTGTGAATCAGTAAAGAGATGATATAAATGAGAAAACTATTGCTTTAACTTCGGAATTTTACCAGAGAAACACTTTGAAGACAACGAATCTTTTGTTGATAGTGTTGATGGAGAAAATAGTGTATGTATTGACAGAGTTGAATCAGCAGTTATTCAAACGTCTGTTAAAATAAATGATTATGAGTTAAAAGCGGTAATTGACACAGGTGCTGAGGTCACTGTGCTCAGTGAAAAGATTTATAGGAACCTTGCAAAAGAACATCATCTTGAGTTGAAGACAGCAACGCGTGGATTGTTAGTAGCTGAAGAGGGGAAAAAGATGTCAGCAACTGGTATTACAGAGATAGAAATGAGTTTTGGGCCACTATGTTTTACTTAGCCAGTATACGTAGCTCCCTTAAATGACGATTTGCTTCTTGGTTGTGATATTATTGATGAAATGGACATCACGGTAAATACAAAACGTGGAATTCAAATAAAAGACATTTGGTAACCATGTGAAGTAATGAGAAGAGAAAAGGAAGTACATTGGAAGAACTAATGAATCAATTCGTGCAGTAACACGAAGTAGTATTAAACAAGCAAGAAAACCTGCCAACTGGTTACAGAAATATACTGCTTCTGAAATGAAAGAACTACAGAAGAAAGACAATGATCTTGGCCCTTTATTTACATGGAAGGAGTCAAAAGAACCAACATCCTTAAACACAGAATAGACACAGCACATGCAGCACCAGTCCGCCAACCTCTACGAAGGACACCACAAGCTTTCGAAAAGGAGGAGGAAAAATATTTAAGAGACCAAATAGAAAATGGAGTTGTTAGACCATCTTCATCTGCCTGGTCATCACCAGTGGTTTTAGTCCGTAAGAAGGATGGTTCTGTCAGATGGTGCGTTGACCATAGGAAAATAAATGATTTGATCCTAAAGGACGCGTATCCATTGCCAAGAATCGATATGTGCCTTGACTGTCTGTCATCTGCAAAGATATTTTCCTGTTCTGACCTTCAAAGTGGATATTGGCAGATAGAGCTGAATGAAAAAGACCGTGAGAAAACAGCATTTACAACAAAATATGGGCTGTTTGAATACACCAAGATGCCTTTTGGTTTATGTAATGCTCCGAGTACTTTCCAAAGATGCATGGAATTAGTATTTACTGGACTTCAATGGAAAACACTTTTAATATATTTAGATGACATCATTATATTCAGCTCCAATTTGGAAGACCACTTCAAACAATTAGACGAAGTTTTAAATAGACTTAGAGAAGTTGGACTGAAATTGAAACCTTCTAAATGTGACCTTTTGAAACCAGAAGTACTTATCTGGGTCATATTGTTGGTCAAGATGGAATTAAACCGAATCCAAAAATTACAGAATCTATTTCAAGTTGGAAGATTCCCGAAAATGTCAAAGAAGTTCAACAATTTCTTGGTCTTTGCAACTACTATAGGCGCTTTATTTTACATTTTAGTGAAATTGCATCACCGCTGACTCAGCTCACAGGAAAAAATGTCAAGTTTGTATGGACAAAAGATTGTGAAGCAGCTTTCACTAAACTAAAGAATGCTTTAATGTCAACACCAGTCTTAGCATATCCAAATCCACAGTTACCATTCATTTTGGATACAGATGCATCTAATGTAGGCATAGGAGCAGTTTTGTCACAAGTGCAAGATGGACAAGAAAAAGCCATTGCCTTTGGTTCAAAGAAATTAAATAAAGCACAGCAACGTTATAATGTCACGAGGAGAGAACTTCTGGCAGTAATCACATTTGTCCATCAGTTCAGACATTTTCTTCTAGGGAACAAGTTTTTACTACGAACTGACCACAGTTCTCTAAGATGGCTGTTCAATTTTAAAGATCCCCAAGGCCAGTTAGCCAGATGGCACGAAGTTTTGTCACAATACAACTTTGACATTCAACATAGAGCCGGAATAAAACACACCAATGCCGATGCACTGTCAAGAAAAGACTTTGATTCTTTTCCAGTACACGAAGACAAAACAGATTATGACTGGACTGAGTTCCATGATAAAGTAGACAATATCAAAGACATTGGAAGAACTAATGAATCAATTCGTGCAGTAACACGAAGTAGTATTAAACAAACAAGAAAACCTGCCAACTGGTTACAGAAATAAACTGCTTCTGAAATGAAAGAAATACAGAAGAAAGACAATGATCTTGGCCCTTTATTTACATGGAAGGAGTCAAAAGAACCAACAACAGGAGAACATGTTGCTGGATTTAGTCCTGCCACAAGGAAATATTGGCTTAACTGGAATAATATTATTATGGATGGTGTTTTGTACCAAAGATTAATTCCAAACAACCCTACTGATGTACCAAAAATGCAGTTGTTAGTTCCTGAGATTTTAAGGTTTGAAATATTGACGCTCTGCCATGATTCTATATTTTCTGCTCATTTTGGAATCAAGAAAACAACAATGAAGATAATGGAACATTTTCATTGGTACAGAATGAGGGAAGATATCAAGCAACATATCAGACAGTATCCATCATGCTGTAAACTACGGAAAACAATCAATAATAACCATGCAGCTTTGCAGAATTATCATGTTGGATGTCATGGGACCATTTCCCAAATCCAAAACTAGCAATCTGTTTATGTTAGTGATCGGTGATCACTTTACCAGATGGATGGAAGCCTATCCATTGCCTAACCAATATTCCCATACTGTTGCCGAGAAACTCGTTAATGAGTTCGTTTCTAGATTTGGAATTCCGCTGGAAATCCATACTGATCAAGGAACTAATTTTCAAAGCAATTTATTCCAAGAAATGTGTAGGCTCCTTGATATCCATAAAACGAAATCAACCCCTTTTCATCTGTCCTCTAATGGCCTAATTGAGAAATTTAACCAAACATTAGGAAAAATGATTAAATGTTATGTAGGTAGATGAAAACAAAAGAAAATGGGATTTCTATATTACAATATTAATGAGTGCATACAGAAGTACTGTTCACCCCTCTACTGGTTTTAGCCCAAATAAATTAATGTTAGGACGAGAAGTGAATCTACCCCATGAGTTCCTCTATCCATTACCCCGTCATAATGCCCAGAATCCTGTAAATGAATACGTTGATGGTTTGAGAGTTCATATGGAAGTGTTGTGAAAGTACAATTTACACAACGTTAAGTTATATTTATTCCCATACTTTCACTTGCCCTTTGTGACATCAACTTCCGCCAAACAATTGTTTATCGGGTTTTGAAGAGAGAAGTTGTTTTATGTAGACATTGGGATTGAAGAAGAAGATTTATTGTTATATTATATTTTACAAAGGGTAAACAGCATTACACACTATTTTACTATTTTACTATCAAGTTCTAAATATATATTTTGCTCTATTTATAGATCGAAGTTTCCCTCGTTAAATATAGCGTGATCGGCAATTCAAACACATTAACGTTGATTGTTCATTTGTTATTATTCATTCGCGTATTCCTGGGTAAATAAACTTATTGTATATTTATTGTGTATTGATAATAAAGTATTGTCTTTTTACTTGTTGTTTGCATAAAACATAACTGCCGTGTACAAAGTTGTGGTAATTGTTTATTGAGACAAACACTTGTTGTGAACAACCATGTAAGATTTTACCCACTCGGACCCGTTTGTATTATAAAGAAGTAAGTTCACAACAATTAGATTGGAGTGCACCTAGCTCGTGCTGGATCCAGCTCACAACCTCAGTGTTGCCTGGCTAGTGTTACACCAGTTGGACTACTTAAACCACCTGGACACTGAAGCCCTAAATTACTACAAGCGTCATTGTAAAAAAAACTTGGTTTACTACCAATAGCTGATAAAAATTGTTTGAATTCGGTTTACTGTGGATTCATTTATTTTAATGGGTAATATTTTTTGTTGATTGAAGAAATATCGTATTCTGTGGAAACTTGATTTTTCTGAATATTAAAGAAACAGTTTCCATACAATCCTACAGGAAATTTATACTTACTAGAACAATCATATTCTCTCTTGTTTTTCCTCTACCAACAAAATTCCCCAAAATCAGTATCCAACAAATGATAGTGAATCCAGAGGATATACTACTTTGTCCTTATTCTTGATAGAGCATATTCATCATCATTATAGACATATTTACACTTGCATGCAAATTTGTCCGCCATTACGTAAAATCACACGAGTTCCCATAAACTTTGACATCATAATTCAAAACATTTGACGTCACAATTAAAAAGTGATTGTTGCCTGAAGTCAAAAGGTGATTCGGTGTAGATCTTAGGTCATTCGGAGGCAAAATATAACTAAATACCAAAAGTGTAAATACGTTTATTCCAGTTTACTGTAATAAATCTAGCAATTTCATCTTTTTACACTATTACATGGCTTATATTCTATTACCCTTCACCATGTTCAGGCAGACACTTGATCGGTTGTCACTTTATTTATACGGATGGTTGTTATACACAAGATGTCATGGTTTATTACTTGTAATTAAATTTAAAAAGCAATAATAACTGAATATTCAGTATAATAAATTAAATAACACTTATCTGAAAGGGTGATAGAGCAGAATGATATCCCTCAAAATAAGGGCCTTGCTTTGGTTGACAATGTTTTCTTGTTGTAACAGTCTGCTCTATTACTCTCTCATCTATGTGTTATCTATATAGTGTAAAAATCAGAATTTTAACTTGACGATGGTATTTTGTATTTTTACCTCTATATTCCACAATAGGTCTACCTCCCAAGCATATGTTACAAAACTTGTGACTAGACCTTGAGATTTGGAACCAACTCGACCTACACGGCCAGCACGATGAATGTAGTCCGACATAAAATTAGGGAAATCATAATTAATCACATGTTCCACCTGTAAATAGAAACAAAATTTATACCATTATTAATATAAAAAAAATAACTTTCATGTCTGACATCTTTATTTTTATTTGATGATCCTGTTAAGAATTTACCTGGAATATATACTTTGACATTGCTTTAGTTCCATTATAAAATAGCATCCTAATTAAAAACTATGTTCCAAGATGGCAGTCTCATTTTTATGTTGGTGCAAGCTAAAAAGGTTTATAGCAAAATACTGAAAAAAACCCACACATACAGCAGACATGAAGACAAACTCACCCTGACAGTGTCTAACCCTCTAGAGGCTATATCTGTACATACTAATATATCATTCTCTTCATTCTGGAATCTTTCAAATATATCTTTTCTTTCCTGAAGCATTAAAAAAGTTTAATCAGAATAGAATTTAGAATATTGGAATGGATAACAGTTAACAATATGAAAATTTAAAACATGAAAACCCTTATGCAAGCCTAGGCAATTCCAAACTGTGCATTCAAGTTCATAATGATGGCTTTTCTGATGTTATTGTGTTTTAAGGATGGTATTTCTTTGAAAGCAATCAATTGAAGAAAGTATTTCATTTTATTATTCCCCTATTGCCAATTTTAAAACAATTTGAAGTGCACAAGGAATCTAAAAAATGAGGTATGCATATGCAGTTGACTTGTAAATAAATAACTTAACCTAAAGGTCTAAAACACAATTTTGATACATTGTGAACTCAATACAGTGCTGCAACCAAACACATTTATGGTTTCATAAATAAAATTTTCAGGTCAAATAAGTAAGACACAGCAAATTAAATAAAGGTTAGACTGAGTTTGAACTACTCAACTGAATTACTATATATTTTCAAACTGACATGACAACTAAGATAGGATATATTGTGAAAGTACTTTTATTCGTGGGTATCAATTTTCGTGGTTTGAGCAAAATTTACATGTTCATGGGTTCTTAAATTCGTGGATTTCAGTTTTTGAAAGAAAATAATCGGGTGAAGAATTTGAAGCCATCTGAAATGAATACTCGTGAAAATAATCATATGTTGTTTTAAGGTAATTTGTGGGACATTGCAAAATAAGGTGTTCATTTTCACTTACTTTTTAGTCTTTCATTACTGAAAACATACATCAAACTTTTAATAAAATAATTGCTCTCGGAAATAAGCTGATAAATCTATCCTTACAAATGATCTTGATTGAAGGAAATTGCAAAGTAAACATTTTATCAAAAGTGATGACATTAATTAACTGGAGATCGATTGATCAACAGATTAATGTTCCCCAAAGGTGTTAACTGGTCCATAAACATGTCACTTAAAGAAAACAGTTACATACAAAAATGCTACAAATGTACTTTGAATTGTAAAATTAATTCTTATGAAATAAAAAAGCAAATCCAATATGAATTATTTTTTTCGTATGAGAATTATGAGGAGATAAAATGAACCCTTTATTATCACATATCATCATCGGAAGTCTGACTTTTATCGATCAAAACTAATTTTTTATGAGAATTAAAAGTTAAAAGTAGTACAGTTTAGTTTTTTAAAGATTAAATGGGTTAAATCCTGTCTGAAGTTGTATACATAGTTCATAGTGTGTTTGCTGATATTCAATGTATTCTCTAGATCTATGCCCGTATCCATGTAATAAAACCTACGGTAATAGGGATCTTTCCATGTCTTGATTTCGTTAAATTCGAGGATAAAGCCTTCCACGAAAACCACGAAAATTGGTACCCCATGAAAAAAAAGTACTTTCACAGTTTATCAAGTGATTTTTTTTACATTAACACTTTATATGGGATTTTTGATTTTCTTCAGGAGGACCTTTCATTATAAAATTCTTATGGACCTGCACTTTCATTATTTAAAGCAAATTTGAACTCTTGAGGTTAATGAAAGAAAAATCAAGTATTTTAACTGTGAAACTAGAGGCTCTAAAGAGCCTGTGTCGCTCACCTAGGTCTATGTGCATAATCAACAATGGACTCGCCAACATTTTAGACAAGAATAGAATTCATGACAAAATATATTTTTTGTTGATCTTGTATTGCTAATCATTTTGTCTGTTTAGTTTCTCTCTCTTGCTTAAAACACAAAAAGGGTAAAAAAAAATCCTCATTTAAGGGCAATCACTCCTATGAAGAGTGACAGTCTACTAACTGTATCAACAAAATTTGACTTGTTTGAGGATCTTGCCTTGCTGATCATCATTTAAAGTTGCTATTTATCTCTTAGAATTTTTATAAAAAAAAATTGTCATTAAAGGGTAATTACTCCAATAAGGAGTTGTCGGAAAATTTCCTCCATATTGTCTGAAATGTAGATCTTGTCTTGCTGATTATTTTTGCTGATTTTAGTTTCTTTCTATCTATTATAATTTTTAAGATATAAAGCAAAAACGCAAAATATTGGTAAAAATTGTCATCAAAGGGCAATAACTCTACTTATGAATAGACTGACGATTTCCATCATGCATACTTATTTGTAGATCTTGTCTTGCTGATCATTTTTGCCAATTAAAATTTCTCTTTATCTATTATAGTTTTCAAGAGAAAAGGCAAAAACGAAAAAAACTAATAAAATTTGTCATTTAAGGGCAATTACATCTATAAGAAGTCGCCTGACAGTTTTGACATCAATGAACAATTGGTACAGCTCAACATTCTGAACATTTTTGCCCTGTCAAATTTTCTCTTTTTACTGTGAAAGTGCTTTTATTCATGGGGTACCAATTTTTCATGCTTTTCGTGGAAGGTTTTATCCAAGAGTTTAAGTGTCCAACGAAATATAACAAATCAAGACATGGAAAGATCCCATGTAGGTTCGACTACATGGATACGGGCATATAATCTAGAGAAAACATCGAATAATGGCAAACGCACTATGAACTATATGCAGTGGCGTAGCACAAGTGTAGCATGTACAACTTCAGACAGGATTTTAATCTTTAAATAACCTAAGATGTACGACTTTTAACCTTTCAATTTTCACGAAAAAAAATAGTTTTGAAAAATTAAAGTCAGACTTCCGATGAAGATGTATGATGATGAAGTGTTAGTTTTATCTCTCATAATTCTCTCATGGAAAAAAATAATAGTTTCATATTGGGCTTCAGTATGACAAAAAAAAACTGTACTTACATAGGGTGTCATCCCTGCATTCATAAGAACATTATCAATGGCTTGTTCTTTTAAAAATCTTGACAACCAAACTGATCTGGCATGCTCGTTACAGAATATCATTGCTGGAGTGCCTTTCTTTGTTAATTTCTTTGACATTAAAACAATTTCCTCTGAAAAACAAAACAAAAATTTTGCTGAAACTACTGATTTACAAAGATTAAAAAATATCTTTCTAATAATAACAAGGTATTTTAGTCATATACAGGGGAAGGTTGGGTGCAGGTTATGGATTTTCATTCCCCTAAGGTGAAATTGAATACTGAATCAGAATGATGCTTGACTGGACCATAATTCTTGTAAAAACTGTTTCAAGACTTTGATTAGATAACATTAATTACCTTGAGAGGCAGTGGAGTATGTGCACATATTTCCTAAATGAAAACAACCTTTTGTTGGAATAGGAACTATTTACCATTCCAGAGAACCTGAGTTCACCCAAGTTTTTGATAGGGTTTATTTTGCCCAATCTTTAGTTTTCTGTGTAGTATTTTGTTGACTGTTTTATCTTTTTGTCATCTATCTTTTTTTGCCTTGGTTTTATCTTTTTTTCATTGACTTATAGATGATGGATATATCATCGTCAACAAAAACAATACTTCTCTATTTTTTTGCATTCTTTGAAAATTATTGCAGGTAGAACAATATGTCTTGTATTATGACTATATATTTTTTTGTACAGCAGCTTGCACACTACAGGTTGTCTTTATTTACCAAATACAGTAACAAAGTGATACTTCATGCAATGTATATTTCATGTTATGTCACCTCCTTCACAATATGGGGCTCGTTAAGGGATGGAAATTAGTTTTATTTTTTGTGTTTACAGTTTATTAACTATAAGTGTAGCCATCTTTTAGCTGCAGTATGAAAACAATATTAGATCGATGTAAAAAATATCAAACTTTTTTTCGTATTTGGCACAAAACTGATTAGGGGCTCTGTAATTCTTGCCCTTCTCCAGTTTCTAAGCCTTATACAAACTAGATGTGTTGGAACAAGACGAATGGACCCGCTGGCAAAAATAGCTTGAAGCCATTTTTAGGAGTGGAAATTTGAGAATGAAAGTCTGTATAACTGTTATTTTCAAGTAATTTCGGCAAAAATCAGCGGAGCGGAACCAAACGTGAACCTGATACATAACTCTTTATAGTAGACTCACTTACTAAAAATTAGCTCAATATGTGAAGGCGTTTAGAAAAAAAGTTTGCATAACTGTTATTTTCACGAAATTTAAGCTGCAGCTTGTAATTTCGACAAAAATCAGCAGAGCGGAACCAAACGTAAACTCGATCTGTAACTCATTATAGTAGACTCACTTACTAAATATCAGCTCAATATGTGAAGGCGTTTAGAAATAAGTCTATATAAATGTTTGTTGCGGAATGACGGAATGACAGATAAGGGTAGAACTATATGGCCCTGACCACTTTGTGGCGGGGCCATAAAAAGTTGATACTTTTCTATCATTGACCTAATATTGTATTTTTATCTTACCTCCTATAAATTTCTAGGAATATAATTGGTTAAAAGCAGCCGTGTGGAGACCGTGTATATTTCATATGGGGTTAGTAGGTGTGGTTTATTTCAATACACAGTTAGTAGTGGTGTTACATCCCTTTGTAAAAACAACACGGTGTTGATGAAAAATCTGAAAGGTTTCAACAGACGAAAAAATTGATGATGAACGATTGAAGTAAATACAGAAAACACATTGAACGCTAAAAATTTGTTATTGTTGGCATTTGTTTTTGTATAGACCAATGGAAGAAGGTTCTTAATATTGAAGACTTGGATCACTTTGATAGGCCACTAATCTAAATGCCACATGTTAAGATAGTAGGTAAGATAAATTCGTTACACAGTGTACTAGTGACCTAATACGATATATATGGGGTCAGTAAATTCCATATATATCATATTAGGTCACTAGCACACTATGTATTAAACTAATAATATTAACCTGCTTTTTGTGAAGGTTTCAGTCTTAAAAATTTCTGTGGAACATGTGGCATCAAGTGATGTAGAAAATCTGTTCTTACTTTTTCCATGTCTTCAATCTAAAACACAAATGGTTTAAATTAATTACAAGCTATACAAATATACCACTGAATACACAAATAAGGCAATTTGGTATGATTACTAATGAAACAATTATCAAACAGAGAACACATGATGTAGGTGTAAGCAACTATAGGTCACCATACATAATAGATGGAAGATCACAGAACCTGTATCCCCTAACTGAAGATCCAAAAGTACTGTACTTTTCTGAACTTGTTCCTATGGTATAATGAATGATCAATGTAAAATTATAACACTGATGGCAACAGATCACAGAGGCTTCTCATGGTTCTTTTACAAACATACCTCCAACAAACTTATTAAGCAAATTACCCTAACTTTTGTCGTACAAGCTTCTGTAGAAGGGTTCTAATAAACCATAAATTGTATTTGAATAAAAAAACCTTTTTTCTATATCAAGAAGAGAATTCTGATACACTTCAGAAATAACTTTTTTGTGTTGGAAGCAGCGACAGTGTCAAATACCATTTAACACCAGTAATGCTTCCAACGAAGTACTGCAATAACTATTCCAATTCAATAATGTTAAAACTTAAAAATTTAAATATTCCAGAAAAAGTGACTGATTGTTTCCAATGACTCTGCCAACAATGGAAGTAATGGCAGACATTATCTCAATTAAAACTAGCATTTCATGCCATGTTACATTTGAATTTTGAATTAGATTTCATCTGTTTTACTCACAGGAAATGAATCACCTAGTATAGTTTTCAAACTTCTTGGCATTGTGGCGCTAACTAGTACTAGCTGCATTCCTGCTTCACACATCTCAGATGTGATATTCTCTGAAACCTGGAATGAAAAATGAAGTTTATCTTTTTGACACAAAGCAATATATGTCCCTGCTTTCTGCATATTTTAACTGATCGACATTAAACTTTGAAATTCAGAGCAACATATGTAACTGTATGTATCTGTCACTTTACTTCCATCCTAATACTAACTGAAGGAGATTTTATGTTGACAAACTCATATTTTTATTTTTGTCAGTTAAAGGAATTTGGTGTTGAATGTCAGATCTTTATGGCATCTGATGAATTCCTACAAAAATTGTCTATATTCTATCAATTTAAAGCTTGACATTTGATGTGGATGCCATACTATCATCAAAGGTGGTATTGGAATTCTGAAATTTTGATGATGTTTTATAAATGCAAAAATTGCGACAGGATAGGTTTTGCAAAAATAAAAACTGAATTCTAATAACGTTATTTGTATGCA
Source organism: Mytilus coruscus (assembly GCA_017311375.1). Taxonomy (NCBI): domain Eukaryota; kingdom Metazoa; phylum Mollusca; class Bivalvia; order Mytilida; family Mytilidae; genus Mytilus; species Mytilus coruscus. The sequence goes on along the minus strand of CM029599.1, from coordinate 41,686,318 downwards.
GCATTTCCTGAAGTTGTAATAATTAACCTCATATTTTTGTTCATTTTTCTATAATTGCAATGATAAGTGCACACAAAATTTAGTATTATGTAAGATTTGTAATATGATTGAGTATTGTAATTTTACTGAAGAAGAAATTTTCCCTATCTAGAATATGTTTTGATATGGTGTTTATGGTTTTTTTTTTATCCTGAAATAAGCCCTATTAGTTACGAAAATACTTACACCTAATTTATTGATAATATATTTGATTTCTGAATTAAAACTGTCATCTAGTAATGTGTCTGCCTCATCAATGACTAAATGTCTCACATGAGATGGTTTTATTATTCCTGAAATAAAAAAAGTCAAATTTAAATATAATTCATGATATTTCTTTAAAATTAAAACAAAAATCAAACATACAGTTCTTTATTTACAAGAATCATGTGATAAACATTAAAAAGTAAGACCTAAAATTCATTGCATAATATTTTTACTACAAAATTTGAAAAGGGTGTGCACTTAGCCCTTTATATGGACACACACATTTTAAATTAGCTACATAACTTTACTCTTTGTGAAACACTGAAAAATGGAATTATTGAAAATTTTTCTTGTAATATCAATATAGACTTTAATAAATCTTTGTTATCAAAATTTGCAATTTTGTCTTAAAGTAATAAGTTTTTACATATTTTGGTCATGAAATGAGTTTGCTACATGCAAATAACAGAATGATCTTCAGTGAAAATATGCCTTTCCTTCTATCTTTTTACGTAAAAAGTTTACTTTTCTTTAATTAATGCCACTGGAAAATTCAGAATGTAAACTATAATATCCTCTGTTTAAATTTTTTCATTGCAAACTGCAGAAACTTCATGCTGATTTTCCTAGTGACTTTCTGTCATTTTGGCTAAATAGACCAAAATAAGGTGTCTTAATATCACAATACTGTTAACATAATAAATCTACAAAGTTGCTATATTACAGAAAAAATCTGATTAAAAGTTTTATTTTAAGACATTACATCTATCAGTTCCTAGTTTCAGCTAAACCAATGGTCAAAATCAATAAATGATACTTGCTTTTCAAGTATGAGATCCATCACTTAAAAACTAAAATACACAATAAGTAAGGATTCGTGATCCATTTTGTTTAAGCTCTACAGAACTGTGAAAACAGTACCAGTAACCAATATTCTAGACTACAATAATACACAGTATAATCTTATAAAACACTAAAATAATTAACCTGGAACATGCAATAACAAAAATTAACCATAGAAAATAGAAGTCACAAAAATTCACAAACTAACTGCATAGAATATTCAGGATGGTTATTTTTCATTGCAAGACATAAAATAAATCAGAAATTTTTCTTAACTTGGCACCTTGCATCTTAATGTTCCTCAATCCTTGAATGCAATAAAAATCCTTGGCATACTTACTGGCACCTAAGAATTTCCTTAACATCCCTGTGGTTGATATCAGTATATCAATGTCTGATTTCTTTGGATAAGCCAACTTTTTCTAATGTAAAAGAAAAGAAAACAATTTTTTAACATGTAATTTCCAGGTATACCTATAGTCTATCTTTCATTGCTGAAGGCCGTACGGTGACCTATAGTTGTAAACTTCTATGTCATTTGGTGTCTGGTGGATAGTTGTCTCTCGTTGGCAATCATACCACATCTTCTTATTTCCATATAGTCTGTAGTCCACAAACATTTGATACATGTTTGAGTAAAATGTTATTTCTTCACTAAATTGAACTAACATTTTAAATTCAATAAAATTAACAATTAAATGAATGACGTAGGAATTTTTATTCTATGAAATATATCAAGTTTTGTATTCCTCCTAAATGAAAACATGATGAAATAAACATATGAAAATGATAAAAAATATTTTCTTCCACCAAAACAATGAAATAAAAGATTCTATTTGAAAGCTGATAATTAAAGACCTACTTTTGTTCCAAAGCTTCCAATCATAGTCTCTACAGAAAAGTTCATCTGTTCAGCAAACTTGTCTGCAAGGACCTGAAAATATTAAAACATTTTTTTGTTTATAATTTAATTCATAAAAGATAAATACAAACTGCATTTTTCTTTCAACTTCATGTATATCTCTTATACCATTTAAACAGACTTCCATACATAAGAAAAAACAAATATTTCATTCCACAATAAGTCAAGCAAAGCCTTGAATCTGAGTTTAACCAATTAAGCTTAAAAAAAATAAAGAGAAAAAATTCAAAGTAAACAACTGAAGAAATACACATGGTCAGTACCTATTTGCATAAACTTGCACCTGTCTTAGAACCTAAGAAGGTCACATGTAAATTCAATTCATGAGAAAAACTTCAATTAATTCCGCTACAAAGAAGCGAAAGTATATGTTTTGCTTTAAATGTTGTACCTTTATCTGCTGTACAAGTTCTTTAGTTGGAACCAATATGATACATCTTGGACTATTTTCTGGAATATCTGTACCTAACTCAGCTTCACTTTTCTTCTGTCTTGATATCAATTCCATAATGGGTAATAAATAGGCTAACGTTTTACCACTACCTGATATAAAAGTGAAACTATGACCGTGGAGCAATGTGTATGAACATGTTACATGAATTGCCCAAAAAAACTAGAAAAAAATAAAAAATGTAGTGATCATCAGACTTTGATTTAGATACTACTACTTCAATACATGAAAAAAAAAAAGTAAAATAACCAAAACGGAAAGTCCCTTATCAAATGGCAGAATAAAAAGCTCAAACACATCAAACGAATGGAAAACAGCTGTCATATTCCTAACTTGGTACAGGCATTTCCTTATGTAGAAAATGGTGGATTAAACCTGGTTTTTATTGCTAGCTAAACCTCTCACTTGTATGACAGTCATATATATAGCATTCCATTATTTTTGACAACAATGTATAAAAAACAGACATAATAGATAAAAGTGTCAAAAATTGGGGTACATTGTAATATATCAACTATGGTACTCTGTGTATGATATGCAAACAAAAAAGGAAATGAAAAAGATATTTAATATCTTACTTCAAACTATTTCTCTAATGCAAAATGATTCACACATGTAAAAACATTTTTTGTTCATTATGAAATTTTTTTTTATACTTCATGCTATTATGTTTTCTTTCTTTATATACTGTAAATTCAGAAACTATTGTGAGTAGATATAAGAAGATGTGGTATGAGTGCCAATGAGACAACTCTCCATCCAAGTCAAAATTTATAAATGTAAACCATTATAGGTCAAAGTACGGTCTTCAACACGGAGCCTAGGCTCACACCGAACAGTAAGCTATAAAGGGCCCCAAAAATACTAGTGTAAAACCATTCAAATGGGAAAACCAACGGTTTAATCTATATAAAAGCGAAGCGAGAAACACTTATGAACCACATCAACAAACGACAACTACTGAACATCAGATTCCTGACTTAGGACAGGTGCAAACAAATGCAGCGGGTTTAAACGTTTTAATGGAGTTTTTATAAATGAGAATAATGCAACTCCTTGTCTATTGCAAAAATAAGAATAATACATAAACTGTATGTAGATTTTCCTAAAATCGTAATAATTAAACTTGCTTATTCTTCGGAATTCGCAATAATAAATGCACGCAATGATTTCTGAATTTACAGTAACTCTTACATTATAATTATTTGCATAAGTAAAAAAATTCACTTGCTTTACTGGTATCTAATAGAGTTTGGCATTTTCTAGTCAAAATACTGGTATATGGTTTAGTCCAATTGTAAAACGTCATTATGTTGGAAGTTTCAATATGCAAGTCAAATGTTTAAACTTCCTGCAATGTGTCTGATAATAAACTAAGTGTTTCATTTTTCCAGAATTCTTAATTAAGAGAAAGGCCATTATAAGAATAGGATGGTGGTTGGATTGGTCTGCTGAGCTGTCCAGTATTTCATGTGATTCCTATTTTTTACAGTATCATTTTTATCATTTATCTTATACAAAAAGAAAGCCTGTATATCATCACCACTGAAATTCAATTGCTTTAAAAGTAAAAGTAAATCTTCGGCACATTGTGCAATTGTGTGAACATAATGTTGCTACTACTTTAAAACTGATATTGTCCGCTGTTTGTTAAATCTCATAAAATCTCACCTGTTTCTGCAGCTATTTGAATATTTTCGCCTTCTAAAACCTTAGCAATAGATTTACTCTGTAAATGGAAATTGAAAACAGCGTAAACAAATTTACTTTTTCTCTGCATAATCCATAAAAAATGTCAGAACCAAAATCAAAATTGTCACTAGAAACTCTATTAATCTAAGATAAAGTCATGGTAATTAAAATGTGCTTGTAACCAGAAATGACACTGCATGACTGCAACACTTTCAGAATATTTTTATTCATACTGCAACATGAAAATTGGCAACTAAGCCTTAAAAGTTATTCCTGCAGCATGTCCATTTCTATGTTTGAACTATGAAACAGAAGGAAATTACGGAAGAATCATCAAAAAGATTATAAAATTGCTGATTTTCAATCTTGTTGCAAGACATATGTGATGAACTTGTAAAGCCCTTCTGTTTTTTTTTCATAATACAGCATTTTTGAAATAGAAATTTATGAAGGAGATAGGATATACATGTAACTTTATGTCTATTTCATATTAAGATTCTTGTATTGCGGTTATAAAAGTTATAAGCAAACACATTTTCATGTGCCTGTTCAAAATAGGGAACCTTTTTTATAGTAGTTTTTGTCGAGCCTGCGACTTTTGTCGCAGAAAGCTCGACATAGGGATAGTGATCCGGCGGTGGCGTCGGCGGCTACGTTAGCTAACTTCTTAAAAGCTTTATATTTTAGAAGCTAGAAGACCTGGATGCTTCATACTTTGTATATAGATGCCTTATGTTACAAAGTTTCCGTCTGTCATATGTCCATTGTCCTTTACCTCATTTTCATGGTTCAGTGACTACTTGAAAAAAAAATCAACATTTTTTGTAATGTTAATTTCTTTCTTATTATGAGTAATAGGATAACTATATTTAGTATGTGCGTACCTTGCAAGGTCCTCATGCCCGTCAGACAATTTTTATTTGACCTCGACCTCATTTCATGGATCAGTGAACAAGGTTACGTTTTCGTGGTCAAGTCCATATATCAGATACTATAAGCAGTAGGTCTACTATATTTGGTATATGGAATGATTGTAAGGTGTACATGTCCAACTGGTAGGTGTCATCTGACCTTGACCTCATTTTCATGGTTCAGTGGTCAAAGTTAAGTTTTTGAGTTTTGGTCTTTTTTTCTAATACTATATGCAATAGGTCAACTATATTTGGTGTATGGAAATATTTTATGATGTACATGTCAGTCTCGCAGGTTTTATTTGACCTTGACCTCATTTTCACGGTTCATTTCTCTGTGTTAAGATTTTGTGTTTTGGTCTGTTTTTCTTCAACTATTAGCAATAGATCAACTATATTTGTTGTATGGAAGGATTGTAAAGTGTATATGTCTGTCTGGCAGGTATCATCTGACCTTGACCTCATTTTCATGGTTCATTGGTCAATGTTAAGTTTTCATGATTAAGTTTGTTTCTTAGATACTATAAGCAATAGGTCAACTATATTTAATGCATAAATTGATTGTAAGCTGTACATGTCTGTCTGGCATGGTTCACCTGACCTTGACCTCATTTTCATGGTTCATTGGTCAATGTTAAGTTTTCTTGTTTAAGACTGTTTCTTAGAAACTATAAGCAATATGTCAACTATGTTTGGTTTATTGAATGATTGTAAGGTGTACATGTATTTCTCATTTGGTTTATCTGACCTTGACCTCATTTTCTTGGATCATGTTAAGTTTATGTGTTACTTGTAGTAAAGCTTTATATTTAGGACTATCAACATAAAATCAATGGTTAGTAAAGAAGGCGAGACATTTCAGCGTGTGCACTCTTGTTAAGGTTACATATAAGCATATCTTAAGGTTTTTGTTATTTGAAGAATTGGGTGTTGATGGCTGATTTTTTGTAGTTTCTGTGAAACTTTTATAGAATTGGGACCATAGAAAGCTTGATATTTTGTATAGACACCGCACTTTTGTTGACGACTGTATTTTGCCCGGCAGATGTCTTTTGGTTATTTCTGTCTTTGGCTTGCTGTCACAATGATATATAATCAGATAATCCACATCTCCTTTTATTCATACAGATAAAAACCAAATTCCTTATCTATTGATGACATTTGGAACATTAGAGAACTTTTGTCAAAAATTAAAGCTCTGAAATAAAAATGTAGCACTTTGCTTCTACAATGTAAAGAGGTCAAAGTAAACATTGAACTAAGGACAGTTTGTTCTTGTGGTAAATGTTTCTATTTTGCACATTGTTTGTCTTTATCAGTTTTATCACTGTATTCAACTTTCTTTTTAAATGTATACCTGTATCACAGTTGGGGAGGTCATGTTCATACTTTCAAGCACAGGTAGAAATTTTGGGTTTATATCAAATTCTGTGAAGTGTTGAATTTCATCATCTCTCAATAAGGCTGGATTCTGAAAAGAAGACAAGTCATACATTTTTCTTTTCCGTATTATTCAGACTTGAATATACCTAACCACTATATGGGATTCTGTTACACCTGAAATCATACCTCAATCCCTTTCGAAGGAGCCTCTATCACCGAGTGGTCTGAGTAGTCCAACTACTGTATCAACACTGAGATTCTGAGTTTGAATCCTGCACGTGCAGGTGCACTCGGTTCTCTCTGGGCACTCCGTCTTCCTCCATCAATAAAAACTGGCTCTTAATTGACTAGAATTGTCAGTTTTCCTGCTGAAGCTCGTGGTTCTCTCTGGTCACTCGGCCTTCCTCCATCAATAAAAACTGGCTGCCACAAAATAGCACAAGGGTGTTCAAAGTGGTGTTAAACACCAACCAATCAATCAATTACTTTGGCACTATAACATCAACTTTTCCCTTGCAATGTCTAACTTTTACAGGAATGTAAAATTGTTATGTACTGGGGTATGTGATGTTTTGTAATTGTGGACAAAAAAAACTATAAGAGGCAGGGCACTATAAGAACTACTTTTTCTATAAAGAAATCATACAAAAAAAGTTATTTCTATAAAGTACCAAGTCCCAAGAAATCATTCCTTTTCAGATATACTTCAAATTCTGAACCTTGTTGAAAATGATTAACAATTGCTTCCTGTACCACACACAGATCTGTAAGTGCTATATAATTTAACAAAAATGTAAATAAACATTTTTCTTACCTTTCCATAACTATTTATAGTGAAGTAATCTCCTGCAGATTTTGTGTTTTTCCATGAATGAGAAACCAGAACTTTAGGATCAAACTCACTATATGTCTGTCCTTTATGGTGATTATATTGAGACCGCTTGCATGAAATAATTAAAGGCGATTTGAATTTAATATTTTTCTTCTGATTTTGTATTTCCTTTTTAACTTTTTGTTTTTCTAAATTAAGCATCATCTTCTGGGGAACTGTTATTCTAGGCAATTCTCTGTCTCCTACAAGTGTCTGAAGAAAAGAAATAGTAAAATATAAAAACATCATACTAAATACCAGTCAGTCCTAACAAATGTTTCAAAAACTAATCATGATGTGTTGATACAACCTTTCCATACTAGTTCAGTTTTGAAAATAGTATACTAATCTTAGCCTATTCACCACAGGTGACATAAATTGTAAAGGTAAGATATATTTAGGTAAGAAATATCAAAAGTAAACACAGGAAACTAAAAATTACAAATAAAAGTAAAACATAAAACCTTTGACCGATCATTGAAACTTCAAACCCCAAACAATACTAAATATTTCAAAATCTTGCATACCCCACAAAAGTCATACAGCTTCCTTCCAATGGGGTCTATTATGATTAAAAATTCAACATTAGCAGGAACATGGTATTTTTGAATCAAAAATTGTAATTGAACTATTGTCTAGAGATGACATTTCTATTTTGTACTTCACTGCTACATGTACATCTCAAGTGACATTTGACCTCTTTTTAAGACATTTGAAGCTAGATGTAATTGCATCAGGTAATGAATTTCAATCCCGAATTGCATTATTATAAAAAGTCGTTTATTCAAAGCAATTTATTTAACGCTTGATATAGTTATAATGACTTGATCTTGTATTGTGGTTGTGGTGTTCATTATTTAAAATTTTCAGAAAACCGTTTTGTTAAGTAAGATTTATCATTAAAGATCTTGTGAGCATGATTCATGCAAAAATGTTTCACACTAGTTTCAACATTTCAAAATCCTTCGACTAGATAATTCAGTTTGTTTTATACTAGTTCTTTGCTCCATGCTTTTGATAAAACAAGCTATCTATCAATCTTCATATTTCTGTACTCATTCCATCACAACTTTGACTATTACATGCCGTATTCAGTGTGGCTTGTTTTGTGCCACTTGTAATTTATTTTTCAAAGCTTGAGATATTCCAGCATACCAGGCAGAAAAGGAATGATCAAAGTGGCACTGAATAAGGGCCTTACTCAATGTTTTTTCCCGCATTTCAGAAGTTTAAAACTTGTTTTTCTATATAAGTATACCTTAAACGAGAATTAAAATTTGATAATATTGTTGACTGTCATTTTACAAGACAAACTTTAGTCTATGTGAAACATTATAAGACATAAATAAGTCTTCATTAGTAAAAATCAGAATATGCTAAAGAAAAGGAGTTTCCAGTAAATCATTGTCCAAGTCATAATTGTATCACATAAAAACCCAATTTTTTCTACAGAAATTTGCTAGTGAAAGATAGTGTGAAAACTTACACTGTACTGTTTTAACAGTATCAATATTCTCTGGAGACTTCTTGTCCAATATGCCATGTTGGGTTGTGTTATCTGAAATACAGAAAAATATGCTTTTAATAAATTGATAACCTTGTCAATGGATCAGCGATTTAATTTTACACACAAATGTCACATAATAGCGTCAGAAATCTATGTTGGGATCATGAAAATGTTAATATATGGACGATGTTACCTTATGGTAGATGTTATTTGGGTGAAGAAGTCAAACTAGAGCAGTGTGGTCCACTTTTTTAGATGGAAATCTAATTAAGGTCCATGTGGACACTTTGGCTTAAATAGCTGCATTTTCACCTCAAAATTTACTCTGAGTACAGACAAACCTGAGTATCTGGAAATATTTTGAGGCATAGCATGCTTTAGATAAACAAAATTCAAATACATTTTCTCTTTTAGAAAATTAAAAACTTAACTGGATTTTGCAGTGCACTTTTTATCTTTCCACCAGAAGTTGCCAAAATAAACAAAGTTGGGGAAACAGGTTTGAGAACTAGCCCACAGGTAATAACTGAAGTGAACTGTATTTATTGACATGGACAATAGACATGATAGATACCTGACAAAAACTGGTGATTTAAACTGTGTACCAGAGTGGACCATATCAAGTGAAACTCAACTGTTTGTTAATTTTAACAAAAGGGTCCACATGAACCTTAAATCATAACATTTGCTTAATTCGCCTTAGTGTGTATAAATCTAGGCATTTGCATAGAAAATGTCACGTGATACAACTTTTTCAATCTCCACATTGAAACAACAACTACAGGTTCACACCCCACACGTTCGCCCCATGGGTTCATTCGCACTCTATTTTTATTCAAATACTGGTTGAATTAGTAGATATTTTTTAGATGCATTTATCAAAATATCTTAATATTCATTAATAAAAAAACATATTTTTTATGTGATTTGATGATTAATTATTAAGTGTTAATTAAGTATGATTACTGTTAATTGGTATTTACAAATCCAAATTTGGTATTATAATGTTCCGTGTTTGAAAATCATGATTGGTGTTATAACTAGTTAAATGGTGTAAATACAACATAGTTAGCTTGGTATAAATAAAATCAAAGAAGATTTGGTTATCTTCCGCCTTTCTTTTTAATACAAGTCTTAGATGAATGAACTTTGCCTTAGTCTTCATGACAATCATGACAATCTTTTATTCATGATCAGAGACATATTATTGTATTTAAATGTCTCTGTCATGATTCATTTCGTCAAAATAATTAATAAAAAACTTAAGGAAACAATACATATTTAAGAATATTACTTTATTTTGAGGAAAAAATACAAAAGACTTATTTATAGCAATACATTTATTTAAACATGATTAAAAATGTATTCAACACAAAACCTATAAAAAGGGTGTCACTGTGTGGGGTGCAAACATGAAAGGGAGCGAACATGAATAGGAGCAAACATGATTTTGAGCAAACGGACCCGGTTTCAACTCTTTAGGACTATGGAATAGTGTATCTGACAGGAATGTCTTTGAGCTGTTGGAAAAAATAGGGACCTTTTTTTTAGGGTTTCTTATCGTCGAGTTGCGAGTTACGAAAGTTGTGTTGCGAGTTATGAAAAATGAGTTGTGAGTTACGGAGGTCGAGTTGCAAGTTACGAAGGTCGAGTTGCGAGTTACAAAAATATTATGTTTCTCTAATTCTTAAGAATCATATGTATATAAACGGTCGTGTTGTCTGATTTTTGAAACAGAATTTTCAGGTTTACTTCGCATTTAATAAACAAAGCATACATGTACCCGAACTTAGTTATACACTGCATGAGGAAGGGTCCCAGTATTTTGATTGCAGGATTTGAAAGAGTTATGTGATACTTATTTATAAGAGTCTATATGTTGCAAAGTCACGAACGTTTAAATTTCTTTCATGAGAGTGACATTGTTCATTTTCTAAAATAAAACAGGATATTCCGTAGATATAAGACAAAATGTATACCGTACTGAACAAATCAAGCATAAGAAAATAAATCATGTAGACAAATTAAAATTTATATTTACAAATTATCCACATCTCACAAAATATGGCACTGTGTTAGGTCTAAAGTAAATACTTATCAACGGTACCAGGCTTATAATATTTCCTACGCCAGACACGTTTCGTCTATACAAGACTCATCAGTGACGCTTGAATAAAGGATATTCATTAGCACATTTAACTTAGGAAAATGAATTAGTCAGAAATTTGATATGCTATGTGCTTTTTGTGATAAATTAAATAATTTTGAACTTTGTTAACTTTGTGAGTCAACCCCAAGAGGAGAGTGCATATATATACCAAATAGTTAATAATCGAGATGTTCAATATATGTATATCTGAATACTACAGCGCAAAAAAAAGCATGCTATAGATGTCTTTCTATGGCATAATGGTAACTTCCTGGCATAGGAGATCATAATATGTTTTTTTTTTTTTATTTGGAAAGACGTTATTCTACAATAAGCTAAACCGCTGTTACAAAAAATAAAGAAACAGTTTTAAGGAATGTTATGGCGTGTGTTTTTACGGTATGAGCATGGAAGCCTTGTCTGTCACAAGTTTACTTTTTTATCTGCAAGCAGCCTTGATACAAATGTTGTAGTTTCAGATATCAGCTGGGTATTGTACATTTTTGTATGATTAACCCTGTTTTTTTAGAAAGAAGTTACATATTCCAACACTGCGTCTTTTGCCTCTTTAACAAAAGTATCTTTGACTGCTACATGTATAGAATAAAGAATAGAAACAGAGAATGAGTCAAAGAGTCAACAACCCAACAAAAATATACAAGTCAACCCAAAGCCACCAATGGGTCTTTGACACAGCGAGAAATCCCACACCCAGAGGCAGCCCTGTGCAGGCCCCGAAACACAATGTACACTAGATCAAGAAAATGGACGCCATTCTATGCTCCGAAACATACAGATGAACCAAAATTTAAAAATATACAAGACCAACAAAGGCTGAAGGTTCAAAGAGCCAACTCCTGACAAAATCTGCAGAAGGGGTCTTTTACATATATGTTCTATAGTTTAGTTGCTATCTCCCTTTACGTTTAATATGACGATGCTAGCTATGAAATTTGATAATAATTAAACTACATAGATATAAGAAGATGTGGTATGAGTGCCAATGAGACAACCATACCTGTCAACCTATGACAATGAAAATGCAGGTGATGACCTGCATAGAAGAATGAAATCTCAGGTCATAATGCGTACAAACTTTTTCGAGCTGAATTTCAGTATTTAGGGGACATTTTTCTTATAATTTATATCAAAGTTTTCAAAACGTGTCCACATGGTTAAGTAATTTAAAATTGTACATATTATGATTTCATTGCATTTGGAGGTCATTGATAGATTTGTGTTACATTGCCTTAATTCCTGTTCATATTTATTCCATGACATACAATGTACTTATTTGTGTTTTCTTTACATACATTTGTGCAGCTTTTAAACAGTAGGCAGCGTAGGACACAGCCAGTCGCCTGGTCACCAAATGCGACCAAAACTTTGATTGGGCGATTAGAAATGTCAAAAGATGGATAGTTACTGGCCCAAAAATAAATCATTGGGCGAGTGCATTATCATTCTCAAAATCGTAGTTACTCCTATAAAAACCCACCCCAACTTCGGAACACCCATTGTCGGAAATCCTCTCGTCACACCGTTAAAACGTGCTAGTGCATTATATTATTAACATGGCGGATACAAACAACATCGTGACATGTGCTTGTTTAGTGGGTCAAACAAGGTTTTCCAGTCAATGGTGGCCGCTAAACTATTGGTGTTTTATATAGGATAGCGACAGTCATTGACAGTAAAACCTCGTCTGACCCACCAAAATAAACAAGGGCAAGGGAATTCTGAAAAGAACTCCATACACGGATACAACTGAGAAGCCGTCAAAATAATTTTCATACGAGTGTAGATAGTAAACCCCTAAGGACAGAAACAAGTGCTTGTGGCAGTGACATAAGAAAATATTACGTTTATAAAATGTCTTTTGATTTTGTTTTGCATTGACACTTTGGATATACAACCTGTTGAAATGACTGACCGAATAGAATATCGCGGAAATTCCCCGTGCTATTTTTAGATCGATTCGCAGAAACTTGTTTAATTTTAAATGCAACAGCAAAATTTCCTCAGTGAAAGACACGAAATCACTATGCAACCGAAACGGTAATGGAACTTCACTTCTAGCTACTCTCTCATGGAATGAGAAGTCAATTTTCCAATTCAAAATCCTAGATTAGGCACTGGACAGTGATGATGAATTCAGTGACAATGAAGACTATGGGAATGAGGTTTTTTTTTAGGTTTATGTGTCGGGAAGGTTGAAGAATTAAGAACATCTATTTATGTTGCTTTATTGTCATTTTTATGGCTCAACACCGAAAAAAATTTGAGTAAAATAATTGGGCTACTAATTTTGGGCCTGTGAAGTAATTTTTGCACTCACCCAAAAAAAATTTTTCGGGCCAGCCTTTGCTGGCCCGACTGTCCTACACTGGTAGAACATTTTACATGTTGATATTAGACAATAATAAAATAAAGTTAAACAATTAAAGGAGGTATAGATGAAAAAAGTAATTTTCAAAATTTTTATTTTTTAATTGTTCTATGGTTGAACAATAATTGAAAGTATTATTCTGATATGTTTGTGCATTCAATTCATTTTGGATTTAATCTTTTTACAAAAAAAAACATGTTTAAGGAGTATATTGTGAATTGACAAAAAGGGGAAGTAACTCCAGTTGTTTTTTAAAACAACTTTGAAATAGACAAATTAATTACGACCTAAAGCTAAGGTAATTGGTGTTAATTAACAGTGTGTTTGACACCAAAGCTGTCAAGTGAAGCCATGCACTGAAATTAACCCGAATAATTCAGTCGTTATATTCCACTGATCTACGATGGCTACATTAACGAGTGGGAGAGTCGATCACGGGGAGGGACTGAATTATTCGGGTTAGCACTGAAATGGGTCAATTGAGCTGAGTTTACACAGCTAGTTGAACTTCTTGTCCAGGATTGGGCAGGAAGAATTACGAATTTGCCGGTATTTCATTGCAATCACCTTATATCTAATAAGTCTGAAGGCTAAGGAATCCGGGTGAAAACGGGTTATTTTCCGAATTCCCGGTTATTGTGGACAACTCTCCATCCAAGTCAAAATTTATAAAAGTAAACCATTATAGGTCAAAGTACGGTCTTCAACACAGAGCCTTGGCTCACACTGAACAGTAAGCTATAAAGGGCCCCAAAAATTACTAGCGTAAAACCATTCAAACGGGAAAACCAACGGTACAAGCCATCCGCTGTATTTCAAAAGGCTATCTGTTTCTTCAGAAAATAACCATACTTTGCGTAGTGATTATGTAAGCAATCCATTCATTTTATTTTACACGAGACTCAGATGAAGTCAGACAACAAAAAGAATCAACAATACTGTATACAATTCTATAAGCAATCATCATTCAAAAATGTTAAAGAGGTACACCAAAAAATTTAAATAGTTTTCCCATTTTCAAGAAAATCTAATTTCGTAACTCGCAACTCGACTTTTGTAACTCGCAACTCGACCTTCATAATTCGCAACTCAACCTTCATAACTTGCAACGCAGCCTTTGTAACTCGCAACTCAGCCTTTGTAACTCGCAACTCAACCTTCATTACTCGCAACTCGACTTATGTTACTTGTAACTTGACTTTCGTAACTTGCAACTTGATATTTGACAACAAGTGAATCTCCCTTTTTTTAGGGTTTGAAGTATAGTGGTACTGTAAGGCCTAAAATCGGGGACATGTGTGTGCAAAGACAACACTTCACAACTAGAAAAAATATTAGGGGATCAAATATGATTTCTATTTCAGCAAGGATTTGTATATTCAAATCCTTGATTTCAGAAAACATATAAAATTATACGTATGATAGACTTGCATTGCAAAGAAAACTTGTGCCTGTAAGGAAAATGTCAAATGGCACTTTAATTTTTCGGCATAGACTTTTTTCTAGTTTGAGAATTAGAGACAATTAAATGGCTATTAATTACTCAAATGTTGTTATTGGGGAAAAAAATTGCATGCCTGCTAAAAATCTCCTTGGTATTTGGTTGAACCGGAAATCAGGAATTGTAATCACCAAATGCAACCGGAGAAGCAGAGTAACTCGGATGCAACTAAATGAGAGAATGAATCACAACGATTATGATGTTCTTTTAGGGATTTCTCCAGATATTCGACAGTTTGCAGAAACATTGATAGAACATTCATGTTTTGGTATATGTGGAGGGAAAGCTAGATTAACAGATGTTAGAACTGGGTAAACTATTTATACAAAATTGCTGTTATTACCTACCTTCCTATTACTACTAGTACTACATCTTACAGTGAACTAGTTTCAATAATGAATTATGACATCTTGAACAGTTGATTGATAGGCTATTTTATTTTTTAGCTGTGTAGGATGGCGTCAACAAAAATTAAATTAGTGTTTCAAAATGTTACAATCATCTGGACTACCTACCTACCTACATAATACACCTTATCGCTTTTCCCGGCTGACCCGAGATTCAGTCCCGCTTGAACTTTTGACGTCATACAACAATCACTTTTCCATTGTGGCGTCAGATATTTTGTATTGTGACGTCAAAATTTTACGGGAACCTGTGTGATGTCCAGTAATGGCGGACAAATAGCGATAAGGTGTATTTGGTAATGTCAATGATGAACGTACATGTAGGAGCTCTTCTTCTTCTTTAAGTTTCTAGCGATCCTTCATTAAATGAAGATTAATCCCTGGGCATCGAATTTAAAATTTGATTTATAATTAACAAGGTAACCAGTAAACAGAAACAAAATCAAATTAATATGTACATGATCAGTCAGGGGACTTATTGAAATAAGTGATTTTTAAATCACTTATTTAACTAGCAAATTCGAAGTTTTGTCACAAATTGTGATTTTGTAGTTTTACCAAAATTTTAAACACATAGGTTTAGATAATATCTTTTCATTAATAAAATTGAAAAAAAAATGAACTTTTTGCTTCTTTTTAGCAGCAAGGTTTATGCCTTTGATGCAATCATTTAGCTGCAAATTCTATTTTAGTTGAAAAAATGCTATAAAAATGGCTTTACATAATGAACTGATACTTTCTTAACAGATTTTTCCCAGCAGTGGGAGTATTTTTCCTGTAAAATTCAAGGTTTCATCTTATAGATTATGTAATAAAATTCTACTGTTCGCGATAAAAATTTCACTGTTCGGGGGTGTTGAAATTAGTGGGGGTTATTAAAATAATAATACTTAAAGAAGTGATTTTTTGGAAGTGATACTTAAACAAGTGATTTTTATGTCATTATCCTAGATTTAGTACAAGGTCATCACCTGACATGACCTGGTCATCCTATCAACACAGATGTTGGTTCTGATAATTGTAGCAACATTAATAGTCCCTGGATTATTAGTATTCTATATTTAAAGCTACAATAAAATTAAATCACTTAGTCTAGTGATTAATTTGTACTACTTAAATATGTGATTATTAAAGAAAGACAACTCTTTCTTCCAACCTTTATGGACATAATGTTACTTGAATCAGTGATTTTGAAAATCACTCATGTAAGTAAGTCCCCTGACTGATGATGTATATTTGAAAAATAACATTTAGATAAAATTATATACATTTGATAACAATAACAGTTATAGGTATGAAGAAAATAGGGATTATAGAGCAGATTCTGGGATCATACTCTTGAAACCCTGTACTGTACTGCATGAAACTATATTATGTGGCAATTAGTTCCAATTTATAACTGTACATGAACGTGGATAAAATGAATAATTATAACTGTCTTTAGTTGTTTGTATTTGCCTGAATGAGTGTGGATTTCAATGCCTGGTTCTATTTTCTAGTGGGATCAAAAGGTTAAATGTAGGTACTGCAACAATTTGGTGTACAATTTTGTAAAAGAAAAGAAGTCTGTATCATAAACTCCTAATTCAAGTGGGTACCAATTTAGGTCGTCATCATATCAGTAACTTAGCTTGTGTTGCATGCGGTTACATGTGAAGCGGGCTGTCCTTCTCTGTCATGTCTGTACTTTTTCAATTTGTGACATTTGTTGTTTTTGATGTGGATCCCAAATGGTAAAGCAGTACTCCAATTTTGGTCATGCATGAGCTGTAACTTTAGGTGAGGCTATTTGAAGGTTTCTGCAAATAAATCCAAGAGATTGGTTTGCTTTTGATGTCATGTTATCAATATTATTATCCCATTTTAAGTTTGATTGAAGAGTTAAGCCTAAATATTTTGTAGAGTCAACTTTCTCGAGTGAGTGATTATGTAATTTGTAAGTGAAGACTTAACATAGTAAAGGTTTTCGTTTTTGTGTTACACTGAGAATATTACATTTATTAGGGTGAAAATGCATGAGCTGCTGCTCCTCTATCATCTATGTTCATCTCCATTGTTTCTTTTAACATATTCTAATCTTCTCTGGTTCCTCTATTTGTGTTTTGTACATATTCAGATGTACAGTCCTATTCCAAGGTTTTAGATAGCTAGCTGTTTTACTGTCATACATGTACATGTATATTATTTCTTTGTGTATTACACTGTGTATTTTCACTAAAAACTTGCATGTTTTATTATAGTAATTGTATTATGATGTTTATGTATCTTCACCTGACAAGGGCCCATGATTGGTAAAAAATAAAATAATGTCTAATGTGTATTTCAGCTAATATTTGGAATGTTTCTTAATCATGTCACCACATATTCATCTAAATTTCAATGTTGGTAATTTCAATATGTAGTCTTTCTTTGTACCTTTTGTCTTTCATGTATGGTAACATCTTAGTTGCTCTTCTTTGAACATTCTCTAATGATCCAATGTCTTTTTTTTTATAGGTATTCAATACACTATTGACATATTCTAAATGTGGTCTGACCAATGCCTTAAATAACACACAGAATGAATTATAGTCTAATAATCTGAATGTTCTCCTGATGATACCAACTTTTTGGTTTGCCTTGTTTACCTGAATTTGTATATGTTTGTCAAATTATGCTAGAAATACTGTCTATGTTTACACCAATATCTGTTTCCATATCCATCACATTATATGTTGTTATACCACCACCATACTATTTCATTTGATAGCTATGTGTGTAAACTTTGTTCTGCTATTATTGTAATATTTTTCTTCATCATTTTATTTTTTCAAGAATCCAAATTTTTAGCTTAATGTTGTTAACTGTGACAAAGATAAATATCGATCTGTCGGAAAATGTGCGAAACTCAAACACATCATTTATGAACTTTCAAAGATTTAAGTAGATGTATCAGATATTAAAGTATAAGGCATGTGGTGATGAGCCCTTATAGGTTTATATGTTTTTTAACAAGAGGGTTTTGCATGTTGGTTTTACATGTTGGTCACAATGTCTATTAAATTATTCTATATAGTTTAAACTATTAGTTGTGCATTATTAAAAATCATGATCAGTTTATGTCTGCAAAGAATGGATTATTGTAAAATGTTTGTTGCATTCTCACATGAAATCATGAGCAGGAATTTATGTTGCAGCCATTTTGTTGAAAACTTTTAAGGGCCGTTGTGCAATATATAGACCCAAATTGACCTGTTTTACTATTTCAGCTCCATTGGGGAGCTTATTAAAAAAATAATCCCTTTAGGGATTCAGAGTTCAGGACTTCAGATTTAAGGGATTATAAAAAATTATGATACATGTATCAAAGATTTCTTAAACAGAACATATACAGTTCTTATTTTGTATTTTGACAGGTCAGTGTCATTCATTGCTGGTTGTGAAGGAGACAGATTCAAAGTACTATTGCCTTACGCTGGACAGACTTTAACATGTAAATATCAATCATGTCCATATTGGAAAACAAAAAAAATTACTTAATGTGTTCACAAGTACATTCTTATATGTACATTTTGAACATTAATAAATAGGATTGGTAACTACAGGGTAAACAAAATATCATTTTTTGTTTCTAAAGTGAAACATTTTGCTATTAACATGATTAAAAACACTGGGTAAAATTTTTAAAAAGACATCAGATAGATATTAGAAATTTAGTATTTGGATACTACAACTTACCAAAAGGAATCAAAGGAGTTGTTGGATATATACCTCAATGAGAGAGCAAATATAACAAAACATATTACCAAAGACACCTAGAAGTCACCATACAGTCTTCTACACTAGAGACACCTAGAAGTCACCATACAGTCTTCTACACTAGAGACACCTAGAAGTCACCATACAGTCTTCTACACTAGAAAGGTGTCTATGGTATATCAAGCTTTAAAGTGTCTTGGCTGGCTGAGTTTGAAAAAATGTAAATAAATTTAACAAAAAGTATCAAAGACCTGCTATATAGCTATCTACAAAAAAATTGTGACAAAATACTCAAAATAAAAAAAAACCACATTAAACTTCAAATTTATGACATAAGACTACCACTGACTACTCTATATATCAGACATATCACAGAATATTCTTATAGGGACATGCAACCATATTCTTTAATGATTTCCATAATTACATTTTGACACTAAGATAGTAAAAATGTTTAATAATTTGAAACTATTGCAAATATTTAAAAAAAGACTCATTTTGATTTAATATTTACTTAAACATATTTTATTTAGGGGAGGTTATCTTTGATAAATATAGCCCAGAAGAATCTCCTGATTTTATATTTGGATCAGAAGACTCAGATTTTTCACCTGACATAGCTGATATTAAGGTTTGTTTGGCAGATATCACTAATACAAAAATATTTAATATTTTTTAAAATGGTAACACAATATTAATGTATCTACAGGACATATGCAGTAAAATTTTTATTTGTGTAATTGTAATCTGCACGAAAAATTATTTTATCAAAGCATTGCATAGATTTGATTCCGTAAGTCACATAATAAATACGGCAGTTTTGTCTTGCCTTGACGGAGTCAAAAAGCGAGACATAGGTACATGTATGCTGTTTCCGGCGGCGGTGGCAGCGTCAACAATGTATTAGTTTGTGATTAGGTCTAGTTTATGGTGAACCACAAGTGGTAGGTCAATCATATTTGGTATGCAGTTGCATTAGCATTGGCACATCTCATTTCCATGGAGATTATTTGGTCCTGCTCCTTCAGTCATGGTCTATTGACTTTGAAACTTTTGCTTATTTTACATGTATTAGTTTATGATTAGGTCAGTTTATGGGGAGCCACTAGTTGTAGGTCAGTGATATTTTGTATGCAGTGGTATAAGCATTGGCATATCTCATTTCCATGGTGATTATTTGGCTCAACCCCCTTAGTCATGGTCTATTGACTTTGAAAATTTTGCTAAGTTAACATGTATTAGTTTGTGATTAGGTCATTTCAAGGGGAACCATTAGTGGTAAGCCAATGTTAATTGGTATTCAGTTGTATAAGCATTAGCACATCTCATTTCCATGGAGAATATTTGGCCCCGCCCCCTCAGTCATGGTCTATCGACTTTGAAAATTTTGCTTAGTTTACATGTAGTAGTTTGTGATTAGATCAGTTTCAGATGAACTGCTAATGTTAAGTCAATGATATTTGGTATTGAAATTTATTGGCATTTGCAAGTATGGTTTCCATGGAGATTATATAGCCCTACCCCCTCTTCATGGTTCATTGACTTTGAAACTTTTACATAGTTTACAAGTTAATGTTTGTGTTTAGGTTTGTATAAAGTGAAGACTTATAATAAGTCAATGGTATTTGGTATGCAGTTGTATTAGCATTGGCACATCTCATTTACATCGAGATTGTTTAGCCATGTACCTCAGTCATTGTTTATTGACTTTGAATATTTGCATAACTTATGTAACATGTTAAAGTATTGCTATTTTAATGCAACATTTGCATAATCAAAATTACAAAAAGGCGAGACATATCTCTGTGATAACAGTTTATGATCAAATTGCCTCAGTAAACTTCTTAAAAAAGCTTGGCAAGCAAATAAACTGTTGCAATTTTTTTTGTAGAAAAGCTCTTTTATTTAGATCATTAACTTAGTTTTTTAGTTATCATTACATACAAGTATGAATATATAGCTAGATTATGACATTAAAGATAGGTTTGTTCTTTACATAAGTAAAGCCTAAAGGCTACACCATTAATGATAATTATCTCAAAACCTGCTTATTATCGAACTTTCAATGGAAAAACTGTCATGAAAATCAGAAAAATGACCTTCAAACATAGAAACAAGTAAAAAGAAATAGACAAGCATGTCAGTTAAATAACCAGATATCATCATCTATGATTACCAAATTGAATATGTCTTGTAAGAATATTAGTTGATTTCAAATAAATAACAGGAGATATGGGGTAAAGGTCAATGAGACAGCAACCCAATTACACAAAAACACAAAAGACATCTAGTCAACATACTGTCTTCAACTAATGACAAATGCTTACAGAAAATGTCGAGTACTAAATTGCTTGCTGGTTGAGAGTTGAATCCTTGACCATATTGACAGGTAAATTCAGGTATTGACTATTTACATATTTACCTATCTATTTATAGACATTAGTAGACTGGGATTATCATAACCCTTATGCCCTGCTCCATGTTATAGAAGAACTTCTACGAATGTATAAAGCCCACCAGGAACGTATAGTAGAAGCTTTCGATAGATTACAATTTGAATATTCATCACTAGTTAACCAGTCAGATATCACTTCACAGCATGTAGAAGTACATATACTTAGGTTTGAGGTAAGTTGTTTATAATTAGTCCCCTACCGATGAAGTCGAAGGGGACTTTAGGTTTGCACTCTGTCCGTCTGTCTGTCTGTCCATCTGTCAGTCAGGCAAATCAGTTTTCCAGACTTTTTTTCTTCATGCTTGAAGATATTGATTTGATATTTGGTTTATTGTTTTATCATGACAAGTTCAATTTTCACGATTTTTGCTTTTCTCTTTGTTCAGTTAAAGCCCTTTCCTAGAATTAAATTTTTGATGAACTACTTATTAATTAGTAGATTTCTGTTCGAAGGGAAATAACTCATTTTAAAAAAATTTAAAAGAAAAATGACATTTGGATTTTTTCCTTTTCTTTGGTAAATTGTTTGAAGGATTTAGTGGTAGGTTTGTTTGTCTTGAAGATAATTAATTAGTATATAGTTTTATCATGACAAGTTACAGATCAAGTTGGAATTTTGTTCCGGTCTGATGATTTTGTGCAGAGTTATGGTCTTTGGACATAGAAAATTCACTTAAATAATCAGTTTTCAACAGTTTTTTTTGTCATGCTTGAAGATTTTGACTTTATATTTTTATGTAGTTTACACCATGACAAGTTATAGATCAAGTTAGAATTTCGTTCCATTACAATGAATTTTTAACCGGTAGGGGACTATGTATTGCCATGCAATACTCACATAATGCTTGTTAAAAAGAAAGTCATTAAAGATATATAGTTGAACAGTTCCTCATAACATGTAATGAAATATTAGTAGTTATGTTCATGCTTTCCTGAAATAATCCCTCTCCTTTTTAGCTCACCTGGCCCGAAGGGCCAAGTGAGCTTTTCTCATCACTTGGCTTCCGTCGTTCGTCGTCGTCGTCCGTCGTCGTTAACTTTTACAAAAATCTTCTCCTCTGAAACTACTGGGCCAAATTTAACCAAACTTGGCCACAATCATCATTAGGGTATCTAGTTTAAAAATTGTGTCCGGTGACCTGCCAAACCAACCAAGATGGCAGCCATGGCTAAAAATAGAACATAGGGGTAAAATGTATATTTTGGCTTATAACTCTGAAACCAAAGCATTTAGAGCAAATCTGACATGGGGTAAAATTGTTGATCAAGTCAAGATCTATCTGCCCTGAAATTTTCAGATGAATATGACAATGGGTGGTTGGGTTGCTGCCCTGAATTAGTAATTTTACGGATTTTTTTCCGTTTCGGTTATTATCTTGAAAATTATTATAGATAGAGATAAACTGTAAACAGCAATAATGTTCAGCAAAGTAAGATCTACAAATAAGTCAACATGATCAAAATGGTCAGTTGACCCTTAAGGAGTTATTGCCCTTTAAAGTAATTTTTACCAATTTTTGTAAATTTTGTAATCTTTACAAAATCTTCTCCTCTGAAACTACTGGACCAAATTCAATCAAACTTAGCCACAATCATTATTAGGGTATTTAGTTTAAAAATATTTGCGGTGACCCAGCCAACCAACCAAGATGGCTGCCATGGCTAAAAATAGAAGATAGGGTAAAATGTAGATTTTGGCTTGTAACTCTGAAACCAAAGCATTTAAAGCAAATCTTACAGGATTAACTTGTTTATCAAGTAAATATCTATCTGCCCTCAAATTTTCAGATGAATTGGACAACTGGTTGTTGGGTTGCTGCCCTGAATTGGTAATTTTAAGGAAATTTTGCGGTTTTGGTTATTATCTTGAAAATTATTACAGATAGAGATAAACTGTAAACAGCAATAATGTTCAGCAAAGTAAGATCTTCAAATAAGTTGTGCGGTGACCCAGCCAACCAACCAAGATGGCTGCCATGGCTATAAAATAGAAGATAGGGTAAAATGTAGATTTTGGCTTGTAACTCTGAAACCAAAGCATTTAAAGCAAATCTTACAGGATTAACTTGTTTATCAAGTAAATATCTATCTGCCCTCAAATTTTCAGATGAATTGGACAACTGGTTGTTGGGTTGCTGCCCTGAATTGGTAATTTTAAGGAAATTTTGCGTTTTGGTTATTATCTTGAAAATTATTACAGATAGAGATAAACTGTAAACAGCAATAATGTTCAGCAAAGTAAGATCTTCAAATAAGTCAACATGACCAAAATGGTCAGTTGACCCTTAAGGAGTTATTGCCCTTTATAGTCAATTTTAACAATTTTCATTAATTTGGTAAATTTTGGTAAGTTTTACAAAATGTTTTCCTTTTGTAATCTTCTTTTCTGAAACTGCAGTAGAAAATCAATATAGAAAACAATCTACTAATGAACTGGCAATAAAATAATTGATAATTCTATAACATGAAAAAAAACCACATTAATACCTGATGATGGTGTTTCTTTCTTTACATTGAAAATGATGTCACAACTATAATCCCGAACAATAGGTCGAATGTCAGATATGTTTCAGTACTTTGGCTTCATTTTCTACAGATTCAAGTGCAAATGATGCTTGAATTCCTACACTAATTTATACAGACTTCATCCCTTTCACAGGTAATGCCTGCCTCATATTATATTTAAAACTTTACTAGAATATCAGAAATTTTGAGAGAAAATTAATCAACCATGCAAGATCTAAAACTTAATTAATATTGTTCAAATTATCAATTAACTATTAAAAAAAATTCTCATTAACAAAATATAGTTCTTCATTTTATATTTTATCAGAAGTTTAGGAAAAAATTGAATTCAATTGTGTCCCTTTTCTCATTTCCTGGGATAAATCCAATACAAATTAAAGTATTGGTATTGAATTAATATTTAAGAAATATTTCAAACCTTACCATTTTCTTCACAAGAATGAAGACCATATTTTCAGTGTCATGAGTATCAGTCATCATATTTGTTGTATTTTGTTGTTTAAAAGTTGAATACAAAAAGATCAACAAAGCAATTCAAAACCACGTGAATTTTGCAACAACAAATGAGAGTTTTAACGACCTCAGCTGGCTATACAACCCTTCCACAATCAACTGAATTTTGCAGAAATCATTAATAGGAAAGATTGCCCTTAAATGATAATTTTTATTACCTTTTGTTTTTTTTTTTTTTGGGGGTGTTGCAACAACAAAACTTCACAACAAACTTTCTCATCACTTCGCATTTCTCGTTAGATAAATTTTACAAAATTCTCCCTGAAACTACTGTCAAATTAAACCAAACTTGGTTTAAATTACCTCTAGGATATCCAGGGACCACTGTGTATGATGACCCTGTCTGCCAACATGGCACACATGGCTGAAATAAAACATAGGTTTCAAACGCACTTTTTAGTCTTATATCTCTGAAACTAAACGACAGTACAACAGTTGCATTTATCATGCATCAATTGTAAATAAAAATATCAGGTGAGCGACACAGGGTCCTTGGAGCCTCTAGTTTGATTTATAATAGCAACATGAAAATATCTTAAGGCCATTTACAATACCGAGTGGTTGCCATAATTTTGAATAAAATGCATTATCATAAAGAAGATAGAGAACGAACAGCATTCTTATGATAAATTGATAAAAAGCCCAAAAGTTGCAATTAAGAGAGGATTAATCAGTTGACTTAAGTAATCGTAGACATATATGTCCAACTATTTGAATCACTCACATCAGTCTGAATGTGTCATGTAACTGACCAATCATGATTTGCCTCATTGCTTTATTTTAATTTCACCCATAAATGCATTTATAGAAGATGAATTGTGATGTTAACAGATTTTTAAAGTACTATGCAGATGCAACAAGCTGGTATTAACCTTAAACAATAATTTGACATATGACCACATTTAGTGATTTATACTCCAAATTGATAAATTTATATGAAAGATTTTTTACACTTATTTTTTCCAGTCTAAAGTTGGACCAATTAGCTTTTTAATCAGATTACCTGTAGATTTTACCAGAATACCTCCATTTTTAACAAAGGTAAGTTTACGATAGCATGTATCAAATACATATTTATATTTGTAACTTTATTCTTTCTTTAGTTGATCCTGAGAATTTCAGAACTGTAAAACATGTTCATATTTTATTGCATAGTTGAGTTGTGTTTCACTGAAGTGACTCAATTTGTGAAGTATAGTTCTTACTTTACTAGGACTATTGTTGTAAAATTAAATTCAGTATCAAGAAATATATATAATATATACATCCTATAGCTTCTGATTGTCAAATTTTCACTTACGCCTTTATTAGAAAGATGCAAAACTATAATGTACAAGCTGGTTGTATCATTCACATAAATCAAACAATAAATTTGTAAGAGAAAAAAGAGGCTATCAGTGTAACAAGTTAAATGGACAATCCAACAGTGGTTGTTCCTGATTGGAAAATATTACATTTACATATTTTTAATTTAAAAACATCTATTTTTTAGGATAATCCTGGTGAAGATTCAGCCATCCTACTCATAAGTTTTCTATCTCCATCAAGTTCAAAGATCACACCACAGTTATATTTATCACCAAAAGTTGAGCAGTAAGTGAACTCATTATTACATTACAAAATGTGTAGAAAATGTAGAATTATCTACCCTTGGTTCCAAATTTGACTTTTTATCTTGGGGAGATTGGATGATGGTCAGACATTACCTGATCCTTAAATCTCAAAAAGTAGATAAAGGGTAAGGTAGGTCAAGGATTAAAGAAATTGATTATAATTTTCTCCCTTTAAGTTACTTATGTAAGGGAGATAACCACTTGATTATTTTCCTATTTTCTTTTTCAGTGCACTTGGAGGTGCAGCAAATTTAAGAATACCAGCCTTTCCATCAGATGGATGTCTGTTAGATTATGTACCAAATGTTTCTAATTTATTATCTAATAAGGTAGGTTCAGCTGTTAAGTATTGTTTCAGGTTATCCTACTAGGGAATATTGCTGATATGGTAATTGACTATATTATACATGTGTATTTTTGCAAAAAGTATGCCTTATTGAACATTTGTAGTTTAATTCAGTAAAGATATTTTATGCTGTTTTTAATGTTTGCAACAATAAAAAAACTTTTCAAATGAAAATAACACTTTATATCTTTGGTGTGTCAGAAGCACTTTTCTGGAATTAACTTCACCAAGAACACTCAATCCAAAACAGTAGAAAGCTAAGGATATGTAGAAACATAGAAGCTATATGACCAAAACGGACATGAAAAGAACTTTGTCTGAGGTAGTTATATGCAAAGTTGAGTCAACATACATGACATATAAAGATTACTTTGTGTCATTTGCATTATTTTATCTTGTAAAGTAACTAAAATTGCACAGTCATGCAGTGTATTTTACTATCTAGTTAATTTGTATTGGAAAATATGTTTTTTAAGTTCAAATGATTTTTTTGGCAGGTAGACCAAGTAGTTGCCAATTTTGAAAAGAGAAAAGAATATATTGCAGCATTTTTAAGTCATTTTGGAAGGTAGGTTTATCGATAAAAAAAAACATTTTATAAAACCAGTTAGAATAGTTAAATAATTTTAAAATATAACGATATCACCAGAGATGCTGTTAAAGCATGTGAAAATTAAACAATAAAAACACTAGATAATTTAAAACAATGAGAACTGAATTAATGAATTAAAAAATAAGTTGAATCTATTTCTTGTCTCATGCTTTGTATACATTATTTCATTTGAAATAAACTTTCCAAATATAGAACCCCAAAAGGTGACCTGAATATATATAAAATCTTTATACAGTATTTACTGTAGGCATCTTAATTTTACAAACATCCATTTTTTTTTCATTTTGTTATAAACAGATCTTTTAAATGAAATTATATTAAGAAAGAAAAAATATTGAGTACATACCATGAACTTATACTTTTATAGTATTCAGTGACTATTTTTGTATTATGTTTATTTGACAGATCATTACTCGAGTATGATGCGGATGCCTTCACAAAGATCAGCTTTTATTTGAATGGAATGATTTCTTCTTTATATTTCTAAGTAAGTAAAACAATATTCTTTATTCAAATGTCATTACTCGTACTGTAAAAGTTACTCAGATTGAACTTTGTACTCCATATCCCTAGGAAATTATATTATTTATCTGAAAATTCTGCCCAAAAATTCTTCAAGTTATAAGCTTTCATCTATTGTCTAGTTTTTGCAGTATTTTTCTTACACGTATATTGCTGCCACAAACAACACAAATGACATCGCCATTATAAGAGGGTCTGAATGGGGTTTAGAGAAAAGAGAATAAAAGTAAAAACACAACAAATGAAAAAATGTAAAAATACAGGAATATAGGCAAAATAATTAAAAGAATAAAGAAATAGAGGACACCCCATCCAGACCCTCTTATAAGCATAAACAGATTACTGCGTTAATGTAAAACTCTTTTGATGGTTATACTTCACCCTTATCTTATTGGGGCATCAAACCCTTTCGTTAATGTCTTTAAAAAATGCATTTTGAAAACCATATTTCTGGATTGACCATTTATACATTTGCAAAAAATGTTTAAGAGACAAATTCATTTTTAATGTTTATTTTATATTTTTGTAGATGGAATGAAATTACAAACAACAAGTATATGTGTCCATCGGACACCTTGCCCCTTACACTATCACATTTAAATTTATAGTAAACCACAAAATATGGGTCAAAACCCAAAATTTAAATATATATTAAAAAGTGCACATCATAATGACCTACATAGTATACACAACTGAATTCAGTAAACCTCAACTTTTTAATCAATTCCAGATGTTAAGCTAACAATAATCAGCTCATCTTGGTATATGTTTTTATTTTAAGTTGATTTGCCACAGTTTTTTCCACAAGAACAACCAGAATTCAAATTCCAGTCTATTTATCATCATGATGCCAAGCGAAAGCCATTCATTCAGGCCTTTGGTGAATACCCATACAGTCCAAGATGGAGTGGGAATGAAATGGCACAGAGAGCAAAGTAAGTAGAGCCTGACAGTATATACCTACACAGTCAGTGGGAATGGGTTTTTTTATGGAATCAAAAATGTTCATATGTATTCAGATTTTCAAACATTTTGTCATTACATGAAAAAGATTTTTACAGAACATAGGTAATTGTACTGTCAGTTTTTTGTCACAAGTCAAAACTTGTGCGAAGCAATTGTCCTTTTTTCACAAATAAAAGTACAACTTGCAAGTCCAATTACTACCATGTGTCAGTCTTGGTCGGAAACCAATCTATAGGACAGTTACCTTTAGCAAAAGTTATCTGGTTCTCCAGGTTGGAGATTGAGGGGCAGGCCAACAACCTTTCCCCATAAAAACAAAATTTTACAGAAACACCAATAAAATTACCTATCAAGAATTGTAAGAATGTTTAGAAAGCATTATTAAATTTAATAATCAGACAAATTAACAAACCATTCAGCTTTACCCAAAAACTAATTGGGTTTTCTTATTATGAATAAACTAAGATTTTGGGTATACATCAATGAAGAAGTTTCCAACAAAACAAAATTAACAGAGCGTTAAAATAAAATTTATCCTCCCATATATATTGGTTTTAGTGATCATTTAGCTATAATGACTTAAATGGTTTTTTCCTAATATAGATATTTATTAATCAGATTTTGTTTATCTGCAGTTTTAGAAAATAACACTTTATATCTTTGGTGTGTTAGAAGCACTTTTCTGGAATTAACTTCACCAAGAACACTCAATCCAAAACAGTAGAAAGCTAAGGATATGTAGAAACCTAGAAGCTATATGACCAAAACGGACATAAAAAGAACTTTGTCTGAGGTAGTTTTATGCAAAGTTGACATATAGAGATTACTTTGTATCATTTTGCATTATTTATCTTGTAAAGTAACTAAAATTGCAGTCATGCAGTGTATTTTACTATCTAGTTAATTTGTATTGGAAAATATGTTTTTTAAGTTCAAATGATTTTTTTGGCAGGTAGACCAAGTAGTTGCCAATTTTGAAAAGAGAAAAGAATATATTGCAGCATTTTTAAGTCATTTTGGAAGGTAGGTTAATCAATAAAAAAAAACTTGCTATAAAACCTGTTAGAAAAGTTAAATAATTTTAAAATATAACGATATCACCAGAGATGCTGTTAAAGCATGTGAAAATTAAACAATAAAACACTAGATAATTTAAAACAATGAGAACTGAATTAATGAATTAAAAATAAGTTGAATCTATTTCTTGTCTCATGCTTTGTATACATTATTTCATTTGAAATAAACTTTCCAAATATAGAACCCCAAAAGGTGACCTGAATATATATAAAATCTTTATACAGTATTTACTGTAGGCATCTTAATTTTACAAACATCCATTTTTTTTTTCATTTTGTTATAAACAGATCTTTTAAATGAAATTATATTAAGAAAGAAAAAAATATTGAGTACATACCATGAACTTATACTTTTATAGTATTCAGTGACTATTTTTGTATTATGTTTATTTGACAGATCATTACTCGAGTATGATGCGGATGCCTTCACAAAGATCAGCTTTTTATTTGAATGGAATGATTTCTTCTTTATATTTCTAAGTAAGTAAAAACAATATTCTTTATTCAAATGTCATTACTCGTACTGTAAAAGTTACTCAGATTGAACTTTGTACTCCATATCCCCTAGGAAATTATATTATTTATCTGAAAATTCTGCCCAAAAAAATTCTTCAAGTTATAAGCTTTCATCTATTGTCTAGTTTTTTGCAGTATTTTTTCTTACACGTGTATATTGCTGCCACAAACAACACAAATGACATCGCCATTATAAGAGGGTCTGAATGGGGTTTAGAGAAAAGAGAATAAAAGTAAAAAAACACAACAAATGAAAAAAATGTAAAAAATACAGGAATATAGGCAAAATAATTAAAAAGAATAAAGAAATAGAGGACACCCCATCCAGACCCTCTTATAAGCATAAACAGATTACTGCGTTAATGTAAAACTCTTTTGATGGTTATACTTCACCCCTTATCTTATTGGGGCATCAAACCCCTTTCGTTAATGTCTTTAAAAAAAATGCATTTTGAAAAACCATATTTCTGGATTGACCATTTATACATTTGCAAAAAAATGTTTAAGAGACAAATTCATTTTTTAATGTTTATTTTATATTTTTTGTAGATGGAATGAAATTACAAACAACAAGTATATGTGTCCATCGGACACCTTGCCCCTTACACTATCACATTTAAATTTATAGTAAACCACAAAATATGGGTCAAAACCCAAAATTTAAATATATATTAAAAAGTGCACATCATAATGACCTACATAGTATACACAACTGAATTCAGTAGACCTCAACTTTTTAATCAATTCCAGATGTTAAGCTAACAATAATCAGCTCATCTTGGTATATGTTTTATTTTAAGTTGATTTGCCACAGTTTTTCCACAAGAACAACCAGAATTCAAATTCCAGTCTATTTATCATCATGATGCAAGCTTAAAGCCATTCATTCAGGCCTTTGGTGAATACCCATACAGTCCAAGATGGAGTGGGAATGAAATGGCACAGAGAGCAAAGTAAGTAGAGCCTGACAGTATATACCTACACAGTCAGTGGAATGGGTTTTTTTATGGAATCAAAATGTTCATATGTATTCAGATTTTCAAACATTTTGTCATTACATGAAAAGATTTTACAGAACATAGGTAATTGTACTGTCAGTTTTTTGTCACAAGTCAAAACTTCAGCGAAGCAATTGTCCTTTTTCACAAATAAAAGTACAACTTGCAAGTCCAATTACTACCATGTGTCAGTCTTGGTGGAAACCAATCTATAGGACAGTTACCTTTAGCAAAGTTATCTGGTTCTCCAGGTTGGAGATTGAGGGCAGGCCAACAACCTTTCCCCATAAAACAAAATTTTACAGAAACACCAATAAAATTACCTATCAAGAATTGTAAGAATGTTTAGAAAGCATTATTAAATTTAATAATCAGACAAATTAACAAACCATTCAGCTTTACCCAAAAACTAATTGGGTTTTCTTATTATGAATAAACTAAGATTTTGGGTATACATCAATGAAGAAGTTTCCAACAAAACAAAATTAACAGAGCGTTAAAATAAAATTTATCCTCCCATATATATTGGTTTTAGTGATCATTTAGCTATAATGACTTAAATGGTTTTTTTCCTAATATAGATATTTATTAATCAGATTTTGTTTATCTGCAGTTTTATCTATTAAATGTAGATTGAACTGGCTATATAAGCTCAATTAGACTAAACAAAATTATCTCCCTTGGAAAATTTTAAATGAAATTTAAGTTTCTCAATTATTATTTGGAAGTGCAATCTAAAAATTGTAGACATAATTGAGTAGTACTGGTCCATATAATTTTGTAATAATTTCACTTATCGTGAAAAAAGTCTCCCTAAAACTCATATTAATAAAAATGGAATTTTTTTACACAGAAATATTCAACTTTGTGTCTTTAAAATGCTCTTCAAAGTTTGAATGTGGAAATTTAAATTTCATTTGAAAAATGTTAAAGGGAGATAAACACATTGAACCTGTTTAAGGCTAAATTTTATAGGAATGTATTGCAACCAGTGATTCATATAAGCAAACATACAATTGAACTGACAAAGTGAACTGTTAGCTTTTGGGATTATAAATTCAGTGTATTTATATTTTCAGATCTTTTATTCTGAACAACATCAGTGATTTTCAGAAAGCATCTGTCCACAGTGGATCGTTGAACTGATGAGAAAAATGCTGATTCTATATATGGGCATAGTGTTGTTAACCTCAGTTTAAATTAGATCCAGGATTTCATTTTAAATGAAATAACTGAAAATCTACACGGATGACTTTAATAATGAAATCCTTTGAGTGAACTTCAACCAGCATGGTCAATTCATAAAGAAAACCAAATAGAAAATGCATAAAATTACCCTTATAGTGATTGTAATAGAATTTATGAACAAATATGATTGATATTTATTCTGACATATAATACCTGTAGATACAATTATTCACTCATTTTCATACCTCAATAAGTATACATTTTAAAATCTTTATTTATTTTATGCTGTACTAGCAGTTCTTCATTAACTTGAGTCTCTGTCAATCACAAATAAAGAACTTGAAAATCTCTCATTTACAACAATACAATTTATATTGTCTGTTATTGTTAATTTTTAACCAGTTATAATAAAAATATTATAAAGATAAATATGATTTATTTCCAGATTCATTTTATTTCTGTCCTTCTGTCATATAGAGTAAAAGCACAAACTTCTGTCATGTAAAGTTTTTTTACAATTTCAGTTTTTCAGCTAGCTTGTCTACAAAATGATCTTGATTTCAATACCAAGAGGCAACGTTTGGCAGAGTTTACTCCAATGTTTTTAGTCCCCTACCAACCAAGTCAAAGGGGACTTTAGCTTTGCACTCTGTCTGTCTGTCCGTCCGTCCGTCTGTCCGCAGTCAGTCAGTCAGTCAGTCAGTCAGTCAGTCAGTCAGTCTGGCAAATTAGTTTTCCACACTTTTTTTCTTCATGCTTGAAGATATTGATTTGATATTTGGTGTATTGTTTTATCATGAAAAGTTACAGATAAAGTTTGAATTTTGTTCAGGTCTAATGATTTTGTGCAGAATTATGGTCCTTTGACTTAGAAAATTCACTAAAATAATCAGTTTTCTGCTTTTTTTTTGGTGGAAGAAGACTTCAAGTCTTCTGAAGGCCTATGGTGCCGACTTTAAAATCATTGAACCACCTCCGTATGCCGCATCCGTTTCTGTGTATTACAATTTCATAACAACTTCCGATTCTTGACACCGATTTTTACACATGATTAAGCATCTGAATCATTTAATTTGTAAATTAGATTGAAAACAATCACTATCGTTAATATTTACCCTTTATTTATGTAATTTATTAGATTTCATCTCATCTACATGAACGTTATTTGTTTACTTGTAACCGGATGTTTTAATGTAGATATTTGTAGTACCCATGCGGACGGGACAACTCGCCCTGTTTACATGTTCGCCCTTGGTCTGTTCGTCCTGAGTTCTTTCACGGTATAGTACGCTCACCCTGTGTTCATTCTCTTCACTCTTATCTTACACAACGTTTTATAATACGTCCTTGCATTTATTAAAAATATTGATATTAAGGGTATCGTTAAAAGCTCTAAAACACGATTTAGTGAAAATCATCTGTTCCTTATTTTGTTCCCAAGGTAAGACAATAGTGTTCAGCCAATCAAATTCTGTGTTTCTCATGATCAAATTAATAAGCCAATCAAAACGTTTTCTCTGAAGATTATTCTAACATGCTAGATTTTGAACTTGTGTTGTTTTCATCTAGTACTTTAAAAAATACTTTTAAATAATACAAGTGAAAACAACTCCGCTTTCTACTTGGTGTTCCTGATTGGAAGGAAATACGAAGAAGAAGAAGTTGTAAAATCGTGAACATGGCATGTGAATTTTCATCTGCAAGGAGGTTCTTACACAGCTTAAGGATAAAAGCATGACTGATTGACCAAATTCAATGATGCAGTACTACCATAAAGATAATAAATAGTATTTTTTCACTAATTTATTGACATTATACTTTTGTAACGTATGTTATTTTGTATTCAATTAAATCATTTAAAGCACAATGTACTATTCTTTTTCACAAAGACAAACAAACAGGTTGGGACCCCCACCCCCACCCCCACCCATTATGAGTTGTGTCCCTTAAATGAGGGACTGTCCCTAAAAAGGGTCATTTTACTGTTGAAAAAAAAGAAAGAAAATTTTAAGATTTTTAACTCAAAGTGGGAAAATTCATTATATTTGGAACAACTTTTCTAAATGAGGGGTCAAATTAATAAAGAAGATATAAGTTTAGAAACATCACAAAATTCTTTTGACATGTTTTGACACTTTAATACTTGATATATGCATAGTTCTTGGGGAAAAGTTTCATCAAATAATATGAATATAGAGGTGCTCATTTTTACAGTGGGTTGTAATGATCTTCTAATGAGGGTGACACATCTTTGCATAATTCAAAATTGGAAATTTCAACAAGCATCTAATATTCTTACACAAGAAAATAAACCCTGGTCTGCTAGCTACATGTTCATCTTTTCTACTGATTTAAAACTTAAATCATGCAAACAGACTTAAGAAAAAGGCATGTAAGCTCATCATACAAATATGACACTTTTCAAGACAATCCAGATCCTGCAAAATACTTCGCTAAAATTGTAACCTTTAAAATTGTTGTCGACACTAAAACCCCATGGGAAATTTCAAAAGTTGGCAGGTATGTAACAAGTCTTACTATTTTATGCCCCATTTGTGGGCATTATGTTTACTGGTCTGTCCGTCCGTCCTGCTTCAGGTTAAAGTTTATGGTCGTGGTAGTTTTTAATGAAGTTGAAATCCAATCAATTTGAAACTTAGTACACATGTGTTCCTTATGATATGATCTTTCTAATTTTACTGCCAAATTAAAGATTTTACCTAATTTTCACGGTCCACTGAACATAGAAAATGATTGTATAGATTGGAAATCCATGTACTTATGACACATTCTTGTTTGAAGAAAAAAAATACATCATAGCGATAATGGAACAAAGCAGGCTGGGTTAGTGGGGCTGCTTTTATGGTAATTCAAGTTACCTTTTAATTTATTCACCTTCTTCCACCTCAGAGCTATCAGCTCTTTGATTGTCCTTCTTGAATATATTGATTTGAAAATTGGTATATAGTTTTATCATTACAAGTTACTGATCAAATTCAAATTTTGTTCCGGTCTGATGATTTTGTGCAGAGTTATGGTCCTTGGACTTACAAAATTCACTTAAATAATCAGTTTTCGACACTTTTTTTCGTCATGCTTGAAGATATTGACTTGATATTTGTTATATAGTTTACATCATGATAAGTTATAGATCAAGTTAGAATTTTGTTCCAATACAATGAATTTTTAAACGGTAGGGGACTATGTATTGCCATGCAATACTAAAAGAATGCTTGTTATTATTTTTTTTATTGTCTAGCTTGCAATGAAACTCATGGTAGACAAGACATAGGTATCACTCTTCCAGCAGCATCAACAACTTGCAATTTACCTCAATATCTTACTCTAACTTTCAATTTATGTTGAGGTAGTCTATGATTTGACCTTGTCAGGGGTTACTATCACCTGACCTTTACCTTGTTTTTATGCTGTAGTGGTCTTGTTATGTTTTCAGGATGAAGTCTGATCTTCAGTATTACTATACATGATAGGTGAACAATATTTTGTATGCTTTAATTAAATTTTTTCAAAATAACCTGCCTGATTTGCTTAAATTTAAAATATCAACCACACTACTGTAGAAAATATAACAACCAAGCATTTAAAAAAGAAATTATTTTAATATGGGGAAAAAACTACTTTAAAATAGAATAGTATAAAAACTTTCTGCACTTGTTTCATACCAATACCAATTCATTCTCAAAGAACTTCTTTCACACTAGCTGAAATTTGATTTGTTGATTAGTTTGACATAATAGCAATATTTAACTTCAAGAAAAAAATTTGGATAAATTGAGTTTTGAATGCCCTGAAAGCTGGCGAAACTGATTTTTAGCTCACCTGGCCATCAACTTTTTCAAAAATCTTCTCCACTGAAACTACTTAATATTAAACGACCTTTTCTAGGAGTAATTGCCCTTTAATGAATTTTACCATTTTTTTGCCTAATATCTTAAACAATATAATAGATAGTTAGAAACTTAAATAAGCAAATGATCAGCAAGACAAGATCTACTTTTACATCAACATGGCTGAAATCTTCTGATGACTTATTAGAGCTATTGCAAATTTGATCTGTCAAGACGAGATCTACAAATAAGTCTAATGACCAAATCCTTATTGGTGTTATTGTTCTTTAACGACAATTTTTACCCATTTTAGTTTTTTTTCTTTATATCTTGAAAACTATAATAGATAGATAGATACTCGAAATAACAAAATCTATCGTCAAATAAGTCAATGTGGCTGAAATCATCAGTTGACTCCTTATTGGTGTTATTGCTCTTTCATGACAATTTTAACCAATTTTGTTGTATTTTTGCCTATTATCTTGAAAACTGTAAAAGATAAGTCGAAACTTTAAAAAGCAAAAATTATAAGCAAGACAAAATCTTCAAATAGTTAGATTTTGTCGTAATCATTAGCAGACTCTATTGAGGAGTTATTGCTAATAAGTGACGATTTCTTTACCCTTTTTTGTGTTTTGTGCAAAAACTAAAGAAGATAGAAACTGTTGGAAAATAAAGGATAAGCAATAAAGGATCAACAAAAAGAGATTTTTGTCATGATTTGTTTTCTAGTCCACAATGTTGGAGAGTGTCAATTGTTGAAGATTCGCTTAGACCTTAAGTGAGCAAAACAGGTTTTTAGAGCCTCTAATTTATATATTCACTGAATTTTCTTGAGTATATTAACCTGTATAAAGCTGAATATCTGTTTCATCTGAACAAAAACTTAAGGTATGATGGGGTTTGGTTAAGACATGCTCCACTGTTTTTCATTCAAATCTTGTGTAATATGAGAAGAGCATTTTGCATGGTAATATCCATGGAAAGATGACATAACAGACTTTATTAGAAAATTAAATCATTGGATTCACGAGTAGCAAAACACCTGCTTAAATGGAGAAAAATGTTCAGCCTGATGGGTTTTGGTTTTGATGAAGTCACACTGTACTTCATTCAAATTATTTGTGTAACATGAGAAATGCCCCAGATTGCATGATATTACCCAAGGAAATAACACATTACAGTGTTTATTAGAAATTTCAACTACTGGTCTCAGAGTAGCAATAAATAACACATCTATAAAAAATAATTTTAATAACCCCAAAATAAAAAATAATACATAAAAGGATAAAAACAACAAATATATTATTTATTATCACAACTTATACATCAAGGTTAATAACAGCAATAACATATGAAAACAACTGTTATAAAATTTGTAAAAAATTAAAATATTACAGTATTGGATTGCTGACAATTACATTCACATTCAAAATTTATTTCACCATTTTTTCTTTGCAAGAAAACTAAAAAAAGTATTAGCTCATATTTTTTTCTTAAAAAGAGCCCCTGGCCTAGAATAACAAATGTTCAGAATCTGTATACCTTAATTGACCACATGATCACTAAAAATACCAGGTGGAAGATACAAAATTTATAACAAAACTGAATTAAATTCCTTGGAAACAGCTAATAATTATTATTAGAGTATAGTATACTATGAATAAAATATGTGGAGTTTATGTCGATGAGATGGCAATCCAACAACACAAATTACCAAATGATTATTGGATATGTGATAGTTAGGTGACATCCAACATCTGTACTATATGTACTACCAGAATTTTAATGTGGTATGAATATCTTAAGGTCTTACCCAATTCTGAAGATAAAGATGCTCTGGCAAAATTTACCTTAGACAAAAATTTAATTATGACGACCCCATAATGGTCCCAAGTTTTTAAAACTTAAATATTATGCTTAAATATAAATGAACACCACTTTTTTTACAATACCTAACTATATGCACTGTAAATAATGACACATGATATAGATAATACCGGTAATATAGATTTATGTTCACGAGGGTCTGAATGGGTTGTTCTTTATTTCTGTATTCTTTAAATTTTTAGACCGTTTTTCTCTATTCTTTATAAATTTTGCCTTTCTTTCTCTATTCTTTATAAATTTTGTCTTTCTTTCTCTATTCTTTATATTTTAGCACCCTGTTATTCTGTATTCTTTTTTTTTTTGGTTTATGTTTCACTGTTTTTGTTTTTTTTACCCTTTATTCTGGACATTTTGCCCATTATTTTCTATTCTGTAAACTCCATCCACACCCTTGTTCATTGATTGTTAAGCAGATTCACTTCTACATATTTCCATGAGCAATCACAACCAAAATGTAGTTACTTATTACCATTTAGGATTCTGGCATTTTGCCCATACAATCATTTTTGTACTTCAACATAAAACCTTTCCCTTGTTACATACAAATTTTACAGGGACATCTTTCAAGGTCAGTTATGTAATTATTACTGAAAAATTTCTGCTATCAACATACCTGTCAACCTATGAAAATGAAAATGCAGGTCATGACCTGCATTGAAGAATAAAATCTCAGGTCATAACGCGTACAAACTTTTTTCCAGCTGAATTTAAGTATTTAGGGGACATTTTTTTATATTTTAAAACAAACAGTTTCCAAAACATGTTCCCATGGTTAAGTATTAACTGAAAATAATTTAAAACTATTATTATAGCAATGCACTTATGGTTTTGATAGAATAATGTTTAATACTTGCAACAATTCAAGCCAAGCCATATTCCCTTTGTTCGATTTCAAACAATTGACATGTTTCACGCTCAGTGTGCATCTATCTGTATTGCTTTATTTATTATTCCTAGATTGATGATAGGAGTTTTTAACGACCTTGACTGGCTATACAGCCCTCTCACGGTCGGCTCATGTCCTAGAATGGTTGATGATAGAGAACAATAAAAAAAGAGTTAAACATTTAAAGGAAGTAGAGATAAAAATATAATTTTCAAAATATTTATTTTCTAATTGTTCTAAGGTAGAAAAATAATGAAAAGTAATATTCTAATATGTTTTGCATTCAATTTGTTTTAGATATAATCTTTTACAAAATAAACATAAATTTAAGGAGTATATTGTGAAAGGTAACAAAAGGGAAGTAACTCAATTTTTTGGTGAAACAATTTTGAAATACACAAATTATTTATGACTCAATTTGAGTTTACACAGCTAGTTGAACTTCTTGTCCAGGAAGAATTACGAATTTGCTGGTATTTCAAAGGAAAATCACTTATGAAATCAGTCTGAAGGCTCAAGAATCCGGGTGAAAACTGGTCATTTTCAGAATTCCCAGGTTATTTAACGACCCAGCGGGTATTTAAAAAATCCCGGGTGAGGGGTGAAAATCTCAGGTCACACCCCAGGATACGGATCAGTTGACAGGTATGTATCAAATTAATTAAGCTGACTGATATCATAGGTTATTCTTACTGATACTTGGAAAAGGTAAATATACCATGTTGTAAATTGTGCCTTTATTGTAAAATGATGACATTTTTAGTGGCAACAGAAGCAAAACAAAGTTAAATCTTTAAAGTTTCTGTTTAACAGCTGTTTTCAATTTCAGGAAATATATCATTAAATCTGCAAGTCTCACATTTGTTCCTGTCACTAAGCCTTATACAAAAAGTTTCTTTAATCTGAAACCATGTGTATAATATGCTTATTACTTATATAGTCTGATGAAATAAGTAAAATAAAACTGCATTTTAGTTTAGAGCAAATTTCCTAATGCTTGTAGAGTAAGACTTTAGTTGGCTTGCTTGCTTTGTTTGTATAAACGTTTGCTCAAGCATTGTAATTAAGATTGACATCTGCAAACAATATAGATAGGCATAGTTAAACCTGTGTATATTAAATTTAAATTTGATTGGACGTTATCCCAATTACAATTGTACAATATACAAACAAAGCAAGCAAGCTAACCAAATTTTTACTCTACATGCATTAGGAAATTGGTTCTAAACCTAAATCTTGTAAGATATTATTGTATATCATATAACATACTTTACAGGACAACTATTTTGCACAACTAAAAGTCAATTATTATCAACTATGATACAATTTGAGTATATTGTCTTTTATATTTTTGTATTCTTCCTCAGGTAAGGCTGCTTCTCGTGCAGTGTCAAAAATCAACTCTTCCGTCAGATCTTCATATAACTTCTCAACTGAAATGAAATATTCAAATGAAAAAGGGCCAACTTTCCTAAATATGATTATAATATGGATATTGAAAAAATCTTCATATTTTTATATTTAGCCATACATGTATGAAATTAAAAATTTAAATGTCAGCTTCATAATATTAAGTATATAACTTTTTTATGATAATATGCAGGCATATTCATGATGAACATTGGATGGTAAAGAATTCTTTTTTGGAAAATGGAATTATAAAATAATATTTCATTCTTTACATTTTTTGTAGGAATATCCCAAATTGTTTAAAGCAACTTACAAAGTAAATAATTACAAATTCTCAGTTTTGTATTAAAGCTTGCATATTTTAAAATCCTATGACACTGACAAATAAACAAAGTAAAATCCAAGATGGAGACCTCATGTATGCTCATTTGGATGCTGTGTTGAAAGTGTCTAATTTCATCTAATCTACAGAAATAGAAAACGTAAATTACACCATTGTTAGAAGTATTAACTATATTGCTGTCCTGTGTAGATCTTGGAAGGTTAAAATAAAATTAAAATAGATAAGTAATATTGACCAACCTTTGATTGGCAAATGTCCAGCAAGCTCTACTACAGCTACATTAAAGGCAGCTTCTTCTTTTATACCTGAAGTGATAAATAGAATTCTTCATACAGTTTGCAAGAATAGCAGATATTGATATGTGTTTTTCATTTATAAGCAACTGATATCAGCTGTCATTAAGATTTAACCATCTGTTCATATTATTATTGCTTAACCCTTTCCTCCATAATGATGTCTCCCCCTTTTCTTTATAATGACACTTTTTTACGCCTCTATGTGGTACCTCAGTTAAAACATTTTATCAGACTTCATCAAATTTTGATCAAATGTAAAAAGTAAAAGACTTGGGCACATCTGACATGAATTTCCCTGATTGAATAATTTTTTTTCAATATTTATTTTATTCTATTTAAGTCCCTTTAGTTTTATTTCTTTTGAAATTTATCATCTATTTATTGTTCTTCAATATCTTTGTATCTTTAATGAAAAATTGCAAATAAAGACAATTTTTCCTTTTTGGCCTTTACCAGTAAGTCCCAAGATTCCTGCTTGTCTCTAAATGACAGATCTTGCCAAGTGATAATTTTTTAAGCAAATTGAGTGACACTATGCAAATAGATGGGCCTTACATTACTTCCTTTAGTGCTTTAGTGACTATTCAAAACTTCATTTAATAGCATAAACAAATATATACTGAAGCCATAACTTGAACCAAATCTTACCAATGAACTTTGCCCTTGGCCACACATATATTCTGATAGTATCTTCTTTGTTATTATCACCAAATGCAGTACCTCTTGTCATGAACACATTGTGTGCCACTTCATTACTTTGTAAATATTCTGTCATTTTCAAAACATCTCTGGAATAAAATTATCAACAAAATAATGAAAAAAATTCGTAAGGGTTCTGCGGAACCCAGTGTCTCGCCTACTTTTGCTGTTAATCGCAGGCTCAACAAAAATGAGGAAAAAAATTAATAAAAATATTCCTCTCTGTACTATCTTTTGAAGGTAAGTAGCTTCTGTCTAAGTTTGGTAAAAATCCAGGATAATTTATGAATCTAATAAATGTTTTAAAAACTTGAACTGCAGACTGTATTTAATGTTGACTGGAAGAAAAATGAAGTCCATTTATAAGTAAAATACGGAAAAAATGGAAC
The DNA here is from genome assembly GCA_017311375.1 of Mytilus coruscus. Classification (NCBI taxonomy): domain Eukaryota; kingdom Metazoa; phylum Mollusca; class Bivalvia; order Mytilida; family Mytilidae; genus Mytilus; species Mytilus coruscus. The sequence continues at coordinate 41,644,215 of CM029599.1, read as the reverse complement.
AAAATTTTATCAAAATTTCCTTCTAGATACTAGCTTTTGATCATGAACAAGCTTCTGTCCAAGTGTGGTACAAATCCAGGATAGTTTAAGAAAGTTGTTAAAATTTTGAAAACTTTAACCACAGAGTGAATGTAATGTTAACTGGTAGAAAAACTACGTCCATTTATAAGTAAAATACGGAAAAAATGGAATTTTTTTTTACAAAATTTACTTCTGGATACTATCTTATGATCATAAACAAGCTTCTTTCCAAGTTTGGAAGAAATCCAGGATAGTTTAAGAAAGTTATTAAAATTTCAAAAACTTTAACCACAGAGTGAATGTAATGTTTCCTGGCAGAAAAACTAAGTCCATTTATAAGTAAAATATGGAAAAAATGGATTTTTTTTTGCAAAATTTACTTTTGAATATAATCTTATGATCATAAACAAGCTTCTGTCCAAGTTTGGTAGAAATCCAGGATAGTTTAAGAAAGTTATTAAAATTTCAAAAACTTTAACCACAGAGTGAATATTTGTGGACGCCGCCACCGACGGAATGTAGGATTGCTATGTCTCGCTTTTTCGACAAAAGTCGAAGGCTCAACAAAAATGAACTTTCACAAATAAAAGAACCAACTTTGAATTGTATATAATTTCATAATACCCCTTTAAACAATCTTACTCCCTGTCCCATCTAAAACTAGAGGCTCCAAGGACCCTGTGTCGCTCACCTGATATTTTTATTTACAATTGATGCATGATAAATGCAACTGTTGTACTGTCGTTTAGTTTCAGAGATATAAGACTAAAAAGTGCGTTTTATTTCAGCCATGTGTGCCATGTTGGCAGGCAGGGTCATCATACACAGTGGTCCCTGGATATCCTAGTGGTGATTTAAACCAAGTTTGGTTTAATTTGACAGTAGTTTCAGGGAGAATTTTGTAAAATTTATCTAACGAGAAATGCTAAGTGATGAGAAAGTTTGTTGTGAAGTTTTGTTGTTGCGCAACCCCAAAAACAAAAGGTAATAAAAATTATCATTTAAGGGCAATCTTTCCTATTAATGATTTCTGCAAACTTCAGTTGATTGTGCAAGGGTTGTATAGCCAGCTGAGGTCGTTAAAAACTCTCATTTGTTGTTGCAAAATTCAAGTGGTTTTTGAATTGCTTTGTTGATCTTTTTTTGTATTCAACTTTTAAACAACAAAGTACAACAAATATGATGACTGATACTCATGACACTGAAAATATGGTCTTCATTCTTGTGAAGAAAATGATAAGGTTTGAAATATTTCTTAAATATTAATTCAATACCAATACTTTAATTTGTATTGGATTTATCCCAGGAAATGAGAACAAGGGACACAATTAAATTCAATTTTTCCCTAAATTTCTGATAAAATATAAAATGAAGAACTATATTTTTTAATGAGAATTTTCTTTTTAATAGTTAATTGATAATTTGAACAATATTAATTAAGTTTTAGATCTTGCATGGTTGATTAATTTTCTCTCAAAATTTCTGATATTCTATTAAAAGTTTTAAATATAATATGAGGCAGGCATTACCTGTGAAAGGGGATGAAGTCTGTACAAATTAGTGTAGGAATTCAAGCATCATTTGCACTTGAATCTGTAGAAAATGAAGCCAAAGTATTGAAACATATCTGACATTCGACCTATTGTTCGGGATTATAGTTGTGACATCATTTTCAATGTAAAGAAAGAAACACCATCATCAGGTATTAATGTGTTTTTTTTCATGTTATAGAATTATCAATTATTTTTATTGCCAGTTCATTAGTAGATTGTTTTCTATATTGATTTTCTACTGCAGTTTCAGAAAAGAAGATTACAAAAGGAAAACATTTTGTAAAACTTACCAAAATTTACCAAATTAATGAAAATTGTTAAAATTGACTATAAAGGGCAATAACTCCTTAAGGGGTCAACTGATCATTTTGGTCATGTTGACTTATTTGAAGATCTTACTTTGCTGAACATTATTGCTGTTTACGGTTTATCTCTATCTGTAATAATTTTCAAGATAATAACCAAAACGGCAAAATTTCCTTAAAATTACCAATTCAGGGCAGCAACCCAACAACCAGTTGTCCAATTCATCTGAAAATTTGAGGGCAGATAGATATTTACTTGATAAACAAGTTAATCCCTGTAAGATTTGCTTTAAATGCTTTGGTTTCAGAGTTACAAGCCAAAACCTACATTTTACTCCTATGTTCTATTTTTAGCCATGGCAGCCATCTTGGTTGGTTGGCTGGGTCACTGCACATATTTTTAAACTAAATACCCTAATAATGATTGTGGCTAAGTTTGGTTGAATTTGGTCCAGTAGTTTCAGAGGAGAAGATTTTGTTAAAGATTACAAAATTTACAAAAATTGGTAAAAATTACTTTAAAGGGCAATAACTCCTTAAGGGTCAACTGACCATTTTGATCATGTTGACTTATTTGAAGATCTTACTTTGCTGAACATTATTGCTGTTTACAGTTTATCTCTATCTGTAATAATTTTCAAGATAATAACCAAAACGGCAAAATTTCCTTAAAATTACCAATTCAGGGCAGCAACCCAACAACCAGTTGTCCAATTCATCTGAAAATTTGAGGGCAGATAGATATTTACTTGATAAACAAGTTAATCCCTGTAAGATTTGCTTTAAATGCTTTGGTTTCAGAGTTACAAGCCAAAATCTACATTTTACCCCTATGTTCTATTTTTAGCCATGGCAGCCATCTTGGTTGGTTGGCTGGGTCATCGCACACATTTTTTAAACTAAATACCCTAATAATGATTGTGGCTAAGTTTGGTTGAATTTGGTCCAGTAGTTTCAGAGGAGAAGATTTTTGTAAAAGATTACAAAAATTTACAAAAAATTGGTAAAAAATTACTTTAAAGGGCAATAACTCCTTAAGGGGTCAACTGACCATTTTGATCATGTTGACTTATTTGTACATCTTACTTTGCTGAACATTATTGCTGTTTACAGTTTATCTCTATCTATAATAATTTTCAAGATAATAACCGAAAACGAAAAAAAAATCCTTAAAATTACTAATTTAGGGGCAGCAACCCAACAACCCATTGTCCGATTCATCTGAAAATCTCAGGACAGATAGATCTTGACTTGATCAACAATTTTACCCCCTGTCAGATTTGCTCTAAATGCTTTGGTTTCAGAGATATAAGCCAAAATCTACATTTTACCCCTATGTTCTATTTTTAGCCATGGCGGCCATCTTGGTTGGTTGGCGGGTCACCGGACACAATTTTAAAACTAGATACCCCAATGATGATTGTGGCCAAGTTTGGTTAAATTTGGCCAAGTAGTTTCAGAGGAGAAGATTTTGTAAAGTTAACGGACGACGGACGCCAAGTGATGAGAAAAGCTCACTTGGCCCTTTGGGCCAGGTGAGCTAAAAATGAGAGAGAGAAGAAAAAAATATCTTTTTTTTTTTATGCCAATCAGTTACTTTAAACTAACCTACCAAGAACTTTAAAAAAACAAAAATATATTTATAATATTATATTATTTCTTCACTAATGTTCTTGTATCAGTGTTGTGAAAGCTTAATACTTTAAAAGAATTCTTTTTTTAAAACAATAAAGACAATTAAGATAATAACTCACATTGTTATCTGGTCCACAGTAGAGCCGAACAATTGGAACACAAAACCTTTACATGGAATGACATCTAATTCATACACTGGTCCCTTTAAATGTTGGACAGGCTAAATTAGAAAAAAAACAATGTTTTGCTTTAAATGCTTGAAACAGTGACAATAGTCTGCTACAAGAATAGATGCATAATATAACAAAAAGAATAATACTTTAATATTAAATAGAACCCTGTAAAAAAAAACTGCAGAAATATATATGTATACATAAAGCAATAGTAATATATATCTGTAAAAATAACCGCACAAGACTATACCAGATAATTCTGCTTAAGTTGCAATGTTCTTTCAAGGGAGACAACTATGAAAAACAAACATTTTTTTTCAAATAAATACAAATACATTCTGTTTTAAAAGATGTTTATCAATATAAAGAAACCACTAATGAAAAAGCAAATGATACTACTGTGGATTAATTTATTTTCGTAGATTAAGGATACTTGATTTTGTGGTTTTGCCAAAGTTTGCATATATTTTTATAGAAAATTTGTAATTCGTTGAAGATTTAAATTCATTGTTCCTCTGTACACACTAAAATTGGTATCAAACAAATAATAATGAATCCACAGTATATAAAGATTCCAACTTACACATTTTTCTGCAAATATTTCCTGCTCTAAGTAATATGCATGTACATGTTGATGATTAACTGAGGCAAAGGCACACAGACTGTTAAAACCAAGTCTAAATCCCCTATAACAAAAAAATATATACATATATAACCTGTTAAAATTATGTAAATTTTACATACTCCTTTGATGTCAAAATATTGAAACACTTTAAACGTACATAATAAATAAACTTGTTTATGGATTTGAGCCCGAATAGAAAGTTACCAGGAGGCACAACTCAATAAATGGTACCTTCCACATCCAGGTTAAAGCATTTAGGCAATTTTTCATTTTTATATATGAGATTGCTGTTTTGATTGTTAAGTATCATGTTTCTGAAAAATATTAACAAATATCATTCAATAAAATCTGGTTTTGCCTCCGAATGACTGCAAAGTAGTTGTTTTTTTCAATGCTAAATTCTCCAAAAAATACGGAAAAACTTATTGACTTGGTTGCCATGGCAACCGTGGCCTAGCAACATTTTGATTGGCTTTTTTCTTACTTTTTTACCTGATTACAAGTTAAGGCTAAGTTTCAGGAAAATCAGTGACTTTGTGTCCCGACCCCCCTTTATGAAATGGTTGGTGGTTACAGAGAATTGCTCTTAATACAATTAGTTTGAAAACATAAAGCAAATTTACAAGACAAGGTGGTATTATCCTATATTCCCCCCAAAAATAAGCATTCTTTCCCAGATTCATAAAAATTAATCAGTAATTCCAGAGTCCGGATAAGTGTTAATCATGAATTCCTTCAATAAAGGCCCAATCCCGATGTCTTGAAAAGGTCCTTCTGCCCCTCCTCTCTATCAACAAAATCCTGATACATTAGTGTATCACAAATAACAGTAAAATACTTACTTATGTTTACTCAGTAGCTGACAATTAATGGCTAGTTTAAGAGCATATTCATCTAAAAGCTGAAATATTTAAAGAATAGCATAAACATGACTTACATGACTCAAACATTTTTTCAATTTTTCAAAAGTAGATAGCACTGGTAAACACCGCTAATGTTATTTTAGAGTTCCTTATTAAATTAAAAAAAACATCTTACTCCTTTTCTTCTAAAAATGGTACAATCATTCAGCTGTAAAGTTTCAATGCAAATTTATATGTAATATGATGAATATTTAAAATTGAGAATGGAAATGGGGAATATGTCAAAGAGACAACAACCCGACAAAAGAGTAGACAACAGCCAAAGGCCACCAATGGGTCTTCAATGCAGCGAGAAAATCCCGCATCCGGAGGTGGTCCTCAGCTGGCCCCTAAATAAAATTATGTACTAATTCAGTGAAAATGGACGTCACACTAAACTCCAAAACATACAAATGAACTAAAATTAAAAAAACATACAAGACTAACGAAGGCCAGAGGCTCCGGACTTGGGACAGGCGCAAAAATGCGGCGGGGTTAAACATGTTTTGTGAGATCTCAACCCTCCCCCTATACCTCTAGCCAATGTAGAATAAAGAAACACATAGCAATACGCACAGTAAAACTCAGTTCAAAAGAAGTCGGAGTCCGATGTCAGAATAAGTCACAAAAGAAACTAAGCAAAATGACAATGATACATAAATGAACAAAGGACTACTAGCAGTTACTGACATGCCAGCTCCAGACCTCAATTAAACTGATTGAAAGATTATGTCTTCATCATACGAAAATCAAGTACAATCCCTCCCGTAAGGGGTTTAGTATCATACAATCATAAAATATATGAGAAGAACATAACCCGTGTCATGCCAACAACTGGTTTTAGAATAAATGTGTTTATTTCCGATGCAAAGACCCTATGAGTGAATCAATATTAATACCAAAATATGCAATCCTTAATGACTTGACAACAGTATCTTAACTATATCCTTTCCGAATAAGTCTGTTTAAAGGTTTGGTTAGCTTTTGAGGTGAATGCCGACATTTTTGTGCTTTGTAAAGAATATTACCATAAAATATTGGATGTGAAATACCCGAACATATCAGATGGCTGCATCTTGATTTATATTTACGAATGATGTCCTTGTACCGATGATAAAATTTAGTAAATATTTTGACTAGTTTGTGATATTGAAAACGCTGTATGTTTGAAAACTTATTAGATTATTTCATCATATTAGTTTATTTTTAAATTCAATATTACATGTATTAAGAAACTAAGGTTTCAACTCCCTCAGGCAAAGTTGACCTTAAATGGATATGATTGTTATTTTTACATCCATGTTGGTCATATAGCTGTTCAACTGTTTTGGTTCTTATACATCCTTGGCTTTAAATTGTTTGGCTGTGAACATTCCTGTTAAAGGTAAATCCAGAAAAGGCACTTCAGACACATTATAAAGTGTTGTTTTCATTTTTTTTTACATTCTTCTGTAATTACAAATGTGGATTATTTCTGAGAAGTTACAGATGTGATTTCCAACATTTGCAATGACTTGGAAAATGAAGTTAATTGTGCAATTTTCTAGTCAGTTCAATTTAAATTTACTGGACATATTTAACAACTGTTTGGTTTTCAAACAAATATTGCTCAGATTAGTTAGTTTTCCTTGAAAAGACATTACCTTTGATTACCAAAGTTCCATTTGAACTATATTGGTTCATCATGAGATTTGATGAACATTTGTATAGTTTAGATTGTACCAATATTTGATCACTGTCACAGATATATAATTTATAACTTACTTGTGGTTTAGAAGCATCAATATCAGGACAGATTAGTATATGACCATACTCTAATGGACTTACATTTACCATTACAATATTCCTTTTCTGAAAGTAATGATGTAAAATTGAGAATGGAAATGGGGAATGTGTCAAAGAGACAACAACCCGACCAAAGAGCAGAAAACAGCCCAAGGCCACCAACGGGTCTTCAACACAGCGAGAAATATTAGATGCACAATGTTTCATATGAGGATTATGTTATGATTCTTCTTTCTTGGTTTTTTAAAATTTGGTAGAATTCATGTTAGTTAATCTTCATTTTTCTACATGTAATATCTAGTGGATTGTAAGTTTTATCTTGTTTCTTTTAGCCCTTGTATTGTCTGTCCTGTTTTGAGTTGTGATATTGGATCACCTCCTCAGTATTGTGTCAACCTTATTAGTGGCCATACTGTTGGTAGATATTCTATGAATTTTTTCCTTGGATCTTTAACATTTACAATGTAGTGTCCGGATTTTAGGACTATTTTTAATGTTATTTTCATTTTTAATGTTATTTCATCCTCATCAACTTCTTGTTTAAGCAAACTTATATTTAGTCTTAGATGCATGATTTTTTTATTAGTTATTATTGGCTTTGAACTACATGTAGCTATCAGTAACTCTGAGTACTCTCAGATCAGTGCTAAACTGTAGTGTTTAATAGTATGCTCATATGAAGCTGGATACCAAATTAAAAACACAAATCTAAATGTAAACACACAACATTAAGTGCACACAGAAGTCAAGCTATATGTATCAAGCACATAATTTAGGTTGTATAATTAGTAGGTTTTAAATTTCTGCAAAAACATGATGTGATGACCAAACTGCATTGTTTTCATTTTATATGTTTTATAAGTCAGAAGTTCAGGGAGCGATTTAAAATTTATATTGTGCAGTATTGCATATTTTGGAACTCAATTATTTGTGTATGTGTCCTAAATCACTGCCCTTACAAAAGAATTTATATAAATTTCTTTATAAAGCAAACATAAATTATAACTAAAAATTTCATATCAATCCCCATGTATTGTCAATATATCAAAAAAAGACACAGAGTTGACATAAATTAGACAGCATATCAACAAGAAACAGTTTTAAAAAGAGCATAGATCACTTAAAGATACTTAATCATGAGCAAAAACTCATAACAATTTTGATGAATAAAATGGCATTTAAAAAACTTACTTCATTTTTTGAATCTGTATGTCCATTACATTGCTGTTGTCCATCATTTTCTGATTTCTCTAATCTAAATATAATCTCATCCTCCTTCACCTTAGTAAAATTAAATACTTTACTGTCAAATGGTTGATTTACTATGGTAATATTTTGTGGTGGTCTTCTTTCTGTAGCTCTCTTAACGTTTAGCTGAAAGATGAAGTTTGATAACAGTACAGAAAATATTGTCTATGCAAAAATATATCAAGTCCCCTGCATACTTTCAAATTGCAAGGGCTGTTATTTTGTGAAGGGCATGTAATTCAAAACAAAAATCAAACTCTGTAACTTGCATTATATATGCATGTATAATAAACACCAGCTTGATGTCTAAAGGGCATAACAAAACAAGATGTAACGTTAGCTATTGCTAACTAATGATAACCATCGCTGTAAGTATTCGGTAAACATGAAGTTGATGAGCGATGGATGTGAAAAAACATCATACAGTATAGTATGCTCATATGAAACTGGATACCAATTTACATTTATTTGAAAATGTCATACATGGCCATTATGTGTAAGAATATGCAAGTTTCCTGAAACAAGAAGTTGATGAGTGATGAGCATAAATATAGGTATGCAGAAGATTACACTGAATTTAGAATTAACAGGCAGTATAAATTAGGGAGAAAAAGTATCTTCTAATTTTTAAGTTACTTTCTGTGTCAGACTATAGCTAAACAAAAAGTGTACCTTACACCGATTCCAAATATATAAAGTTTGTAGTAGTTTTATATGATATAAAGGAAATAATAAGCAACTTCCAGTTTACACAGTCACTTCCAGTGTTATATGATCATTTACTTTCCTGATTCCAAAAATATATGGTTTTATATATCTTTTTTTAAAATAAGGGAGATAATAAGCTACTTCCAGTATATACATGTCTCATTCAGTGTCAACTGTGTCATATAAGGCTGAGTTTTTGTCTCGCCTTGACGGAGTCAAAAAGCAAGACATAGGTATGCTGTTTCTGGCGTTGGCGGTGGTGACGGCGGCGGCAACAATGTATTAGTTTGTGATTAGGTCTAGTTTGTGGTGAACCACTAGTGGTAGGTCAATGATATTTAATATGTATTTGTATTAGCATTGGCACATCTCATTTCCATGGTTATTATTTGGCCCTGCCCCCTCAGTCATGGTCTATTGACTTTGAAACTTTTGCTTAGTTTACATGTATTAGTTTGTGATTAGGTCAGTTTATGGGGAACCACTTAGTGGTAGGTCAGTGATATTTGGTATGCAGTTGTATAAGCATTGGCATATCTCATTTCCATGCAGATTATTTGGCTCCGCCCCTCAGTCATGGTCTATTGACTTTGAAACTTTTGCTTAGTTTACATGTATTAGTTTGTGATTAGGTCAGTTGATGGGGAACCACTAGTGGTAGGTCAATGATATTTGGTATGCAGTTGTATAAGCATTGACATATCTCATTTCCATGGAGATTATTTGACTCCGCCCCCTCAGTCATGGTCTATTGACTTTGAAACTTTTGCTTAGTTTACATGTATTAGTTTGTGATTAGGCCAGTTCAAGAGGAACCATTAGTGGTAGGCTAGTGTTAATTGGTATGCAGTTGTATGAGTATTAGCACATCTCATTTCCATGGAGAATATTTGGCCCCGCCCCCTCAGTCATGGTCTATCAGGCCTCTACATTATCATTTTTTCTAACTTGTCCCTTCGGACAAGTTGCAAGAAAATCAACTTGTCCGAACTCTTAACTCACTTGTCCGAATTCATAATTGAAAATCTTACATATTGATGATATGCACTAATAACACTTGAGCTTTGATTGTACCTAATGAAGGGAGCATTTTGTTATGTTATATGAATTTGTTTGTAAATAATTAAAGAATACCACATCAAAATTCATTTTATTTTTTCAGACTGAAAGATTATTTGCAAGACTGAGTTCTCTGACTCAATGTCACTATCATGTGTCGATCATTAAATCATCTATCATCACTTCCCAAATCACTAGATTCTCCTATTGACCTATTCTTTCTGTAGTAGTGGTATGGGTTAAACCAAGAATTTAAATACACCTGGCCACTTTTTAATTTATTGACTGTGGCAAAACAAGCTTTTATAATTTTATTTTGAATTTTATATACATTGATTCATGATCATGAAGTACATAAAAAATCAACGGAACAACAGAAACACAACGACAACAGGTTCAATCCATCACTTTCTACATACGAATATCCACCGTTTTTATATAAGAAAATGCCTGTATCAAGTCAGGAATATGACAGTTAAAAATTTTAAAGTTAAGGTAAAACTCCATATGGAGGTGCTCCTAATTCAAGAAGGCTTATACTAAGAAGAAGCATTAACATTGGTTTCTTTCCCCCTTACTTATATTCCCCTGGTCAGCCGCTGCCAGCATGTTCAAAATTATACGTTCAATCAATGAATATTTATTTCATTTTGTATGATCAATAAAACAATAATTCAATTTTTTGGGAATGTATCAGTCTTGAATATGATCTATTTTACATCTGACATCGATTTTCCACTTGTCCCATCGGACAAGTAGTATGGTGAATCTACTTGCCCGACGCCTGTGTCCACTTGTCCCGGACAATCGGACAAACGGTAATGTCGAGCCCTGTCTATTGACTTTGAAACTTTTGCTTAGTTTACATGTATTAGTTTGTGATTAGATTAGTTTAAGATGAACCACTTATGTTAAGTCAATGATATTTGGTATGCAAATTTATTGGAATTTGCAAGTCTCATTCCTATGGAGATTATATAGCCCCACCCCCTCATCATGCTTCATTGACTTTGAAACTTTTACATAGTTTACAAGTTAATGTTTGTGTTTAGACTTCTTTAAAGGAAATGACTTATGATAAGTCAATGGTATTTGGTATGCATTTGTATTAGCATTGACACATCTCATTTCCATGCAAATTGTTTAGCCATGTACCTTCAGTCATGGTTCATTGACTTTGAATATTTGCATAACTTACATGTTAAAGTATTGCTATTTCAATTTCAACATTTGCATTATCAAAATTACAAATAGGCAAGACATATCTCTGTGTCAACAGTTTATTACTGATAACAGGAATACAAGGTTGTTAGGTATTTTTCTGTGAAATAAGGAATATAATGAGCTATTTTCAGTTTACAGAACATCACTTCTGATGTCATAAGAGAGCTTACTTTACACTGGTTACAAAATTACGATTGCTAGGCCTTTTTTTTTTAAAGTGCGAAATAACAGGTACCGGTACTTCTGGTTTGCACAGGGTAACTTTTAGGTAACTTTTTTCAAGGTCTCACGGTAACTCTCACACTCCTTTCAGTATGATGATTTGATTTTGATTTTTGGTGTTTTAACGCCACTTTTAAGCACCGCTTTTGGGCTATTTCGTGGCGGCCAGTTTTTATTGGTGGAGGAAGCCGGAGTGCCCGGAGAAAACCACCGACCTTCGATAGGAAAACTGACAATCCTAGTCAATTAAGACTGGAGTCGAGTGCACCCTCACGAGCGGGGTTCGAACTCACAACCTCAGTGTTGACTGGCTAGTGATTACAGTAGTAACTACCTTAACCACTCGGCCACCGAGGCCCCCTTCAGTATGATGAAGACCCAATGGCTTTAACATGCTCCCGTTTGAATGGTTTTACACAAGTAATTTTTTGGGGCCCTTTATAGCTTGCTGTTCAGTGTGAGCCAAGGCTCCGTGTTAAAGACCGTACTTTGACCTATAATGGTTTACTTTTATAAATTTTGACTTGGATGGAGAGTTGTCTCATTGGCACTCATACCACATCTTCTTATATCTATTCAGCTTGAAGTTATCACCATTAACAAGCAAACATCAAAATCTGAAACATGACCTTAACCTTTCACCTTGACCTCAATTATTAAGTTTTTGCCCTGGGATCTTAAATCAACAGACCCGAGGACTTTGACGTTAATAAGTTAATACATATAGTAAAATAACGATTGGACGATAACTCCTTTTAGATATCACAGTATCTCTTTTGAAAAAAATGGCTGAAGCTTCCAGAGGATACATGTATAACAAACAATCTAAAAAAATTAATTTGTCAATGTCATTTTGTTTACGAAGGAGTGTTTGGTGAGATAGCTCTATTAATGCAAAGGCTTCGGTATAAGGGGGTCAAAGTATAATATCTGTATGATATTATGTATCTTATATCTGTTTGATAGATGTCTTGCAAAACAAAAATTATAGAAATAGTCAAAGTTTTTACATCATACAAATACTGTAAATTCAGAAATTATTGCAATGTTTTTATTATTGCGAAAAATGCTACAGGGTTATAATTGCAATAATTTAAACTTGCATTTTGAAATTTTTCATATGAACCAAACAGGATTTTTCTCAATATCGCAAAAATTAAAATCGCATTTTAGTCTAAAATGACAAAATCGCATTAATAAATGCACGCAATAATTTCTGAATTTTGCAGTAGAACTTGATAACCTATGATTATATCCCTAGCTATGACAACAGCTAATTTTACCTGTGCTACATATTTCAATGCACCTGGTATAATCTTTGTTTCTACTTTGTCTAAATGATAACGGAAATGTCCATTCTTCATTTTATCATCCCAGCTCTTTCTCAGTTGGATGTCAAACTGAAACATAATGTATACAAATAAAGATTGAAGAAATTAAAAGACTAGAAAATCAAAAGGACTAGTACTGGTCACCTGACCTCTATGCCCTATACTTCCAGGGTATTATTAACATAAAGAAACTGGCAGCTTTTCTTGTAAACAGGTGGCATAGTAAATCAAAACTTTTGTGAGTCTAAGAGTTCTGAAGAAAAACAATATCAATCTAATATTGGCCATGCATGGAATCAACTTAGTCAAATTACTTTAGATTGCTTCGATTTTGCATGTAAGGCCAACCTTATAAATATGTTTGTTTGCAATTTTGGAATTGTACTTTCAGACTGTACCTTCAGACTGAAGGGTCTGTAGGTTATAAGGAAAAATGTTTTATTTTATCAGCCAAAATAAAGTATAAACAAGCAGTAAAATAAACCAAGTTTCTCATGAAGAAAAAAAAACAATTAAAAACAACAAACACTGAAAACCATTATGAAATGAACAGGCATTTTCAGATTAAAACTTTTTGATCAAAACTGAAACTATAACATAGTATCATTATCCAATATATGACATATAAATATGGTATTATTAAATACTGGAACACTTATAAACAAGGAATGACTAGAATTTTTTAAAAGAAATATATTCACACTGACATATATGCTTCTTGACTAGAAAGCTTTCATGAGTAGAATATTTTCATCAGCAAAATGTAGAAATTGAAACTTTATAGACACCTGCCCAGGCTTCTTGTCGAGCGTTTTCAATAAAAAAAATTCAACCATTAAAATCTTCCTCAATTGAACAAAAAAGCAACTTTAAAACTATATTAGACTTCTGACTTATATACAATATGGAAATATGCTTATCTAGCACATTAAAATTAGTACCTAGACATCTAGTTTATATTAAAACTGAAAAATTCTAACTAGACCAAGACCCATCAATGACAAAAACAGTTCCTGATTCAATATGGTCAGGTGCATAAATCAAGTGATGGTGGGGTTATAACTATAAGTTTTTATAGGTATCCATTGAACCATCCCCCTTTACATTGACCAATATCTATGAAATATTCCTTATTCTGGAGTTGTCGGGGACTGGTCATTTAACTAAAACGGGGGAAAAGAGGTGCTATATGTTTTTTTCCTAGAAAAAATAAAATATGGCCATGGTGGAAGGTTGAAAAAAAATAGATTTTGAAAGATATGTTGATGCCAGGCTTCATTGAAAACCAAAATAATCTTTGACTTCGGGTGAAATCCATAGCCACCCTTTAAAAGTAAATGGTATGTACTGAAATGTTTTGACTGCATAAAAGAATTTGGCAGCATAGCTCCTTCATGTTTCAACTCAATTCACACAGGCCACACAGTTTAGGTATATTTAATGTTTTAAGAGAGAGAATAATTGCAATGAGTTGGGCAGCCCCTTATCCTGAAGGAGCATACTCATTGCAAGCGAAGGTAGATTTAATATAGAGAGAGAATATTTATTTTTCCATGGATTAATTTCATTATGACCTTAAGTATTTATTTTTAACAGCAATAAAGTTTTATGTAGAAACAAATATAGACATCATGAAAGTAGACTGATAACAAAACACATTTTTGAAAGGTAAATTGCATTCTTGCTGGTACTGGTATTGAGCTCGAGTGATTCACTGTGAAACTAATGGATGCTGGTGATTAAATGTGAATTTACATCCTGTCATATCTATAATACTAAAATAACGAGGTCCAATTTTTTAGCCGGCATGACGTAAACACGATGAATCAAAGAATTCAACTTTATATATAACCAATATACGACAATGGTGTAGATTAAAAATTACACCATTCAAGGCCCTTTTGTTTTCCACATAATTAATATTACTGGTAATTAACAAGTTCCGGGTCGATTCCGATACAGATACACATAGTATATGTCACATGTAGTTTCCGGTTGTAGTATGTTTGAATGTTATGTATCTTCCTCCTTTCGTAGGAGCACCACCATGGGTAATGGTGTTAAGGAGGACATTTAACACACTGTATCGGTACAGATTTAATACCAGCATTGCCTACCCAGTTTCCAAGTCTGGCCATCTTCTAAATATAGAAAATGAAAAATCATAAAAACATGTAAGAAACCAAGACGGGTTCGAACAAAAAGATTTTCAAACCAGAGAAAACTGTGCACATTGCAATCAGCATGAATTTATCAGATGACAATACGAATACTAAAAATTGCTAAAATTAGACATAGGCACTTTTATTCAGGCATGGACCCGCGATGTCGCAGGTGTGTTCTAGTATAACCTTAAATGTATGTAATACACAGCACCATAGTTCAAGGTGAATCAGCCACAATCAACAGCATTTATTGTTTAAATTCACCACAAAGAGTGACTTCCATCTAGATCGTCTTTTGTGTATTGTCCTTCCTTAAATCAAACTAGAGGCTCTAAAGAGACTGTGTCGCTCACCTTGGTCTATGTGCACATTCAACAAAGGACACTCTCCAACATTATAGATGAGAATAGAATTCGACAAAAATCTCTGTTTTGTTGATCTTGTATTGCTGATCATTTAGTCTGTTTAGTTTCTCTTTATCTTCTTTAGTTTTTGCTTAAAACACAAAAGAGGGTAAAAAAAATCCTCTTTTAAGGGCAATCACTCCTATAAAGAGTGACAGTCTACTAACTATATCAGCAAATTTGACTTGTTAGTAGATCTTGACTTGCTGATTATTTTTAGTGATTTAAAGTGTCTATTTATCTATTATAATTGTTATCATATAAGGCAAAATGCAAAAAATGGTGAAAATCATCATTAATGGGCAATAACTCCAATAAGGACTCGTCGGACAATTTCCTCCATATTGTCTTAATTGTAGATCTTCTCTTGCTGATCTTTTTTGCAATTTAAGTTTCTATCTATCTATTATAATTTTTAAGATACATGTATAAGACAAAAACACAAAAAAATTGGTAAAAATCGTCATCAACAGGCAATAACTCTAACAAGGAGTTGACTGACGATTTCGACCATGCAGACTTATTTGTAGAACTTGTCTTGCTGATCATTTTTGCAATTTAAAGTTTCTCTCTATCTATTATAGTTTTCAAGATAATAGGCAAAATGGAAAAAAAAAGGTTAAATTTTTCATTTAAGGGCAATAACTCCTATAGGAAGTCGTCTGACAGTTTCAACGTATATGGAAAATTGGTCGAGCTCAACATTTTGAACACTTCTGCATTGTCAGATTTTCTCTATTTATAATGGTTTTCAAAATAGTAGACAAAACTTGCATTTTACCCTTATGTTCTATTTTTAGCCATGGTGGCCATGTTGGTTGGCAGAGGGGGTCATCTGACACATTTTTTGAACTAAATACCCCAATAATGATTGTGGCCAAGTTTGGTTAAATTTGGTCCAGTAGTTTCAGACGAGAAGATTTTTGTAAAAGTTAATTGACATCGATGGACGACAGACACCAAGTGATGAGAAAAGCTCACTTGGCCCATTGGACCAGGTGAGCTAAAAAAATGGTCAGATAATTCCTGAACATTTGTATTTATACCTACTTCGCTAAGTTGATAATCTTTATCCAGTTGACAATTCTTTAAAAGATCATTTTCAGAATACACAAAGCAGTCACTAGCATCCTGAAAATAAATGACAACATGACAAATCAAAATATTGTTCAGTTTCCTTTCTATCAATCAACCTGTTCCTAAACATGACACATGCACAATTATCAACATTTATTTAGATTTTTGTCTGTTTTATTTGTAATAGGACAATCGCCACCTCAACACACCCTTCTGATATACTGAAATTTAAAAAATAATTCATACAAACTTCGTCCCCTTTCACAGGTAATGCCTGCCTCATATTAGCCTGGACCTATATTTAACGGCGAGTAGACTCTGTGTCACTTGGCATATTTGGAAGATCAAATTATCAATTCATACCTGCACTGTCTGCAACATTGTAAATGTATTTCCACGTTGCACTGTGTGTTTATTTTGGTAACGACATCAGAACTTTACTTTCTAAATTAAGATAAATTCATATGGTATAAAACGTTTGCATGAAATACAAAGCATCTGTATAATAAAATAACAATACCGGATATATTAGGTCGTTTCCGGATTATTACTAATCCGATTAGGCCATAAAATATCATATTCAGTTCTTGTACGACTTGTATGGACTTGAAAAGCTTAAGTCCGTAATACCACTCCAATAACTATGTTTTCATCCTTGTTGGTAAAATGCAATACAGTATGTTTATTAATCCAGTCAAGGTCCTTAGAAAAAGGGGGAGGGGCATAGATAAAGATGCAATACATTTACAAACAATTGCATAAACAAGTTTGAATATCCAAAATATAATGTAAAATCTTGAACCATAGCTAAAGGGGCGTTCATCTAGGAATATTTTTCAATTTCATTGTCCTGGCTTAAAATGTACCCATAAAGATTGCGCAAATAAAACCTGAATCCTTTATGTTTACATGGGTGAATTATTGGAAAATTTTAATTTGTGTTTTAAAAAGTTGTAAAAGTGCTGCATATTGCCTAGAATTTAATATAATCTATGTCTTTTTATTTGTGTCATTCTTTAATTAACATCTCAATTACTGTTTGACATGACCCAGGCTGAGAAACCAAATTTTAGAAAAAAATGTATAAATATTTTGGATTCTTTTTCTATTTCTTTCCAAAATTTTTGTATGTATTAACAGTCAAATTTCATAATCATTTTACTAACATTCTATCAAAATAATATGCACATGGAATATTTATCAATTATTTCAACCAGATTGCAATAAAAAAATTGGGATTGGATATAGATGTTTTATAAATACAGTATTAACAGTATTGAGATATAAGGCAAAAACGCAAAAAAAAAGGTAAAAATTGTCTTCAATGGGCAATAACTCTAATTAAGAGTCGACTGAAGATTTCAACCATGCCAACTTATTTGTAGATCTTTACTGATCATTTTTGCAACTTTAAAGTTTCTCTCCATCTATTATAGTTTTCAAGATAAAAGGCAAAAATAAAAAAATGGTAAAATTTGTCATTTAAGCGCAATAATTCCTATAAGAAGTTTTAGACGTCAATGAACAATTGGTAGGGCAACATTCTGAACATTTTTGCCCTGTCAGAATTAATTTCTCTATAAGAGTTTTCAAAATAATAGACCAAACTTGCATTTTACCCCTATGTTCTATTTTTAGCCATGTTGCCCATCTTGTTTGGCGGGCAGGGTCATCGGGCACCTTTTCTTAAAACTAAATACCCCAATGATGATTGTAGTCAAGTTTGTTTAATTTTGACCGAGTCTTTTCAAAGGAGAAGATTTTTGTAAAAGTTGACGACGACGGACGCCAAGTGATGAGAAAAATTCACTTTGACCTTTGGCCCAGGTGAGCTAAAAAGAATATCTTATAGCTCCTTCATTTGTCTGAATTTCACATATATATTTCATAATCTAATTATCTTTATGCCCTGACTACAATAGAAAGGAAAATTATGCTTTCCTGTCCTATGTTGTAACTGTTATAAGAGGGGTGAATAGTGGGATAGTATGATAGTACCATCAGATGTAAATTGGGATAGAACAAACTATTAATAGGTTTTATACCAACAAAGCAAATTGTCTAAAATGCAAGATCAGCAGTTAAATATCACGTGTAGATGCTAAAGCATATTAATGTTACTCATCTTCAGTTGGAGTTGGTCCTGATAATGTTCCCCAAAAGAAACATGTAAAGTAGGAAAAAACTGGTATCATGATGTAAATGTGTACCAAACATCATTGACCACGTCCTGTTAAAATGATATCACCAGTTTTTTAAACTCAAGTATCAGCAAACAGAAAGAAGGTGTCTGACCAATCTGAAAAGTCTTCACGTTACCACTCATCATTGTTGAGCTGTCGAGCTGCTGGCCAAAATTATGGCCATTCTGTTCAACAGTATCCTAGAAAAATTCGTAAGGGTTCCGCGGAACCCGGTGTCTCGCCTACTTTTGCTGTTAATTGCAGGCTCAACAAAAATGAGGAAAAAAATTAATAAAAACATTCCTCTTGATACTATCTTTTGATTGTAAGAAGCTTCTGTCCAAGTTTGGTAAAAATCCAGGATAGTTTATGAATCTAATAAATGTTTTAAAAACTTTAACTGCAGGCTGTATGTAATGTTAACTGAAAGAAAAACTGAGTCCATTTATAAGTAAAATACAAAAAAACAGGTACAAAATTTTAATAAAATTTCCTTCTAGATACTAGCTTTTGATCGTAAACAAGCTTTTGTCCCAAGTTTGGTACAAATCCAGGATAGTTTAAAAAAGTTATTAAAATTTCCAAAACTTTAACCACAGAGTGAATGTAATGTTTCCTGGAAGAAAAACTAAGTCCATTTATAAGTAAAATACTGAAAAAAAATTAATTCTTTTTACTAAATTTACATCTAGATACTATCTTATGATCATAAACAAGCTTCTGTCAAAGTTTGGTAGAAATCCAGGATAGTTTAAGAAAGTTATTAAAATTTCAAAAACTTTAACCACAGAGTGAATGTAATGTTTCCTGGCAGAAAAACTAAGTCCATTTAAAAGTAAAATTAGGAAAACCAGAATTTTTTTTTTACAAAATTAACTTCTGGATACTATATCTTATGATCATAAACTATTTCTGTCCAAGTTTGGTAGAAATCCAGGATAGTTTAGGAAAGTTATTAAAATTTCAAAAACTTTGACCACCGAGTGAATGTAATGTTTCCTGGCAGAAAAACTAAGTCCATTTATAAGTAAAATACGGAAAAACCAGATTTTTTTTTTAAATTTACTACTGGATACTATATCTTATGATCCTAAATAATCTTCTGTCCAAGTTTGGTAGAAATCCAGGTTAGTTTAAGAAAAATATTAAAATTTCAAAAACTTTAACCACACAGTGAATATTTGTGGATGCCCCCGACGACGGAATGTAGGATTGCTATGTCTCGCTTTTTCGACAAAAGTCGAAGGCTCGACAAAAATGTGACAGAAATATTTGTTGGACAAACTGGCAGACAGAGGGACAGACAAGGTGGATGCAATATAGCCCCAACTCTTAGAGTAGGGATATAATTGGACAACAAGCCATCATTGCTTATTTTCAATATAAATTTTTATTAATGAATATTATTATTTCAAGAACCATACACAAAAGCCTTCATTTATTCCATATCAACATAGCAGCTAGACTGCATTTCTCTTAAGTAAATTTTATTGCTAGCAATATCAATATATAACAAATGGTCTATAGCTAGTAATCAGGGTGAATAGTTTGATTGCAGCTTTGTAAAACAAAAACAAAAAACAGACATCTTGGCATACAAAGACAGAAAAAAAAACAAAAGTCGTACATTTTCCATGGGTAAACAAAAAATAATTAAGCAAAGAACATGAGTTATAGTGTTAAAAAAATTATGAGTAAAAAATGCTGTGAAGAGAACATTAGCTGCAAATTCAGAAATTATTAAAACATTTTTGTTTTCTTATACATGTGTTTTTTTATTATAAAACAAGGGTCTTGATAAAGGGAGATAATAGCTGTTGTTCATTCCATTGTGAGTATTTTTCAAAATTGTAATAACTTCTTTTAAAACTATTAGCAAATAAGTTTTAATTAAAAAAAAAACACTTGAATGTTTTAATAAAATATGTTCTCCACCTTCATCTAACAATTAATTATGAAAAATGTCTAATAAAACAAAATTAATCGAATCCAAAAAATGAAAATACTTTACCCTCTTTCTAGATTTATTCAATTTTAATCGACTGGCAGGTTTTAGTAATTTTATTGAATATTGCTTATAAGAAATGACTACAGTTGAAGATGAAAGAAGCACCTGCTGTAAGATTAAAACAGAATAAACCTTAACAAAGTCTTGTTCTCTCTCTCTTTCAACATATGCAAATCAGATGAATTTAAAATGCAAAAAGAAGAATTTTATATCCAAAAGAAATAATTAAATTTCAAACCAACCCATACTGCTATTTCCTAGAACATAGTTTACAGTTTTTCATTTTCATTTTTTTTTTTTTTTTTTTACATTTTTTTTTCATTTTTTTTTTCCTTTTTTTACATTTTTTTTTTTACTAAGCTCTACAAAATGGCAAATTTTGATAACATCTGAGGTGCTCCCATTAATGTCTAATTAATTACCTTTCACCAAAGAAAGCGACAAAAATAAGGAGGTAAATAGGTGTATTCCCTCCCCTTGCCATAAACTTCACCCTATTAGCTCCTAATTCATCACACCTGGATTTTGCTTTCTGTGTTGAAAGGTTTAACAAATGACATAATACACATAGAATAGAACATGACTGTGGTGTTTAAAAAAATGAAAGCTGATTTATTAAATTTTGATCCATTGTCATATTCAAGTGTATATTCTTTGTTCATAGATATTCAAGCTACAAAAAAAATCAAAGAAAAAGTTCCACTTCTAGATTTATTGTATCTAAACCAACTGGCAGGTTTTGGCAACTTTTTTGAGACCAGTTTACTAAAAGTTGTAAGAAGCACCTACTGTTTGGCTGAAAGAGAATAAACCTTTACAAAATATGATCTTCTCTCCCTCACACACACGCACATCAGATGTATTTAAGTTGTAAGAATACTTTTGGATCCAATACAACTTATAAATTTCAGAACAACCCATACTGCCATTTCCTGGAACTTAGTTTACAGTTTTTTCTTCTTTTTTTTTATATAGTTTTTGTTTCTTTTTTGTTTTGTTTCTTTTTTTACATTTTGTCTTAACTAAGCTCTACAAAATGGCAAATTTTGATAACATCTGATGAACCCTTAATTATTAAAGTATAATAAATTAACTCATCAAAGGAAGCAACCAGTATTAGGAGGTAAATAGGTGTATTCCCTCCCCTTGCCATAACTAAATCCTATTAGCTCCTTATTCATCATACTTAGATTACACTTCCTGTGTTGAAAACTTAAAAAAAAATATATAAAAAAAATGATACACTTAATATATAGCATGATTGTGATAATTTAGATATTAAATGAAAATTTATAATCTAAATTTTTTTAAAATGTAATTTTTAAGTGTGTCTGAAATGCATTTTAAAAAAGAGAGTTTTCAATACGAAATGTTATACTCATCCAAGATTTATCCAATTTAAACAAATAGGCAGGTGCTTGATTATTTCAATACAAGACTTCGTAAAGAAGAACCTGCTGTTTTGCTGAAAAAGAATAGACCTTTACATAATCCCTCATTCTCTCTTTTATACACTGCATTTTTCCTTCCTCATAGTTTAATCTTGTTTAAACCATAATCAGACATGTGACAGAGTTGCCAAGCCAAAACTGGAGATTTAGAAATTTTCAGTTGGAGTTTGGGCCTCATAACTGGAGATTTTTTATCAACCTTTTTATCGACGTACACAATGGGGTTTTTTTTTGTTGAAACTGCATATCTTCCTTTTTTGTTAAAAGAACAATGATTCCATACCTTTAAACACCTGCATAGCCATTTTTACTTGATAAAAATAGAAGATAAGGGGTTTTTCAAATATTTATTCATTATATATAGTTCAAGATAGTGACAGTCTGTTGGGTTGTTGATCTGTACACTTAGAAGACTGTGGATGGTCTTATCAGCTAGGTTGTCTCTGGAGTCAGACTGGATCTTCTTTTAAGCATTGGGAATGTTCTTTCTGTGTTAGCATTACAAACATTCTTATATAGGTATTCCATTGGTTTGGATAGAAAACCAGTCATAAATATCAAATTATTTCTTTGAGGTTCAGTTCCATGTTGTTGCCAATCATCTTTTATTGTTGTATATACAGTCTAATCCTAAACATCTTCGCTTATTACCTATTTACCCTTTGACACATAATCAATAACAGGAAATAGCGACTTCCGTTTTTCTCGGAGTTTTACCATATCAATTTCGAGTTTCTCGGACTTTTTCTCTGTCCGTATCAATTTTGTAAACAAAAATGTCTACTGAAAATTTTTCGAGGTTGAAATTTTCAAAAAGCGGAAGATTTCAAATTTAAACGGGAGGGACGGAAGAGGGTGTTAAAAGCGGGAGATTTTGACTCCCGCCGGAAGAATCACATGTATGCATAATGCAAAAAAAAAAAATTAGCAGTGAGAGTCTATTGTCGAACCGCTAGTTAAAAAAATGGTAATAATATGAATTTTATGGTTGAAACAGGATAAATCTTTACAAATAAATATTCTAACTCTCTCAAATTTTAATATGATAACCTTCAAAATCTAAATTCTGAAGAAAAAATAACACATTTGTAGATAAAATTGATCTTCAAAAAACCTAGTTGACTCTCTCTATCCCTTTCACACATTTCATTTTTGAAAATTATATTCGACTTTCTCTCCTCAAATTTATAATTTAAAAATAAAAAAGTTCATGCTAAACAAAGTTTTTATTTCATCACTGATTATATTCTATAGTTTTGTTGTTTTATAAAAGTTTTTTTGTCATGCAAATCATATTCCTGGGTTTATTTCTTTGTA
Source organism: Mytilus coruscus (assembly GCA_017311375.1). Classification (NCBI taxonomy): domain Eukaryota; kingdom Metazoa; phylum Mollusca; class Bivalvia; order Mytilida; family Mytilidae; genus Mytilus; species Mytilus coruscus. The sequence continues at coordinate 41,620,819 of CM029599.1, read as the reverse complement.
TTTTTTAAGTCTCTTGTTTTGCACAACATATTCCTGAGTCTGTTGTTTTATTTAAGTCTCTTCCCCTTGCACAGCTTGTTCCCAAGTGCATTAGTGTTTTAGTCCATATTCTATCACAGCAAATTAATTCCGGAGTTATATTTTGTAATTGAGTCTCTCTCTTTTAAAAAAAATATTTTCTGTGTGTTGAACATGTTGAAATCCTTCCTTCATTTTTTTCCAAAATATCCAGGCATCAAACATTACCTACAAATGGATGAAAAATTTTATCGCAAGATTCTTAAATATAGAAAAAGGAGAAACAGTTTTTCTGTATTACAATATTTGCTCTTCATAATTGGGTTAATCACTGACAGTTTAGATTATGTTTTGCTGCTAAGTGCAGAAAGATTCTTGATTTTTATACCATTTGGTATCCAGTATTGAATTTCCATTTACAGTGCATGCCAGGTGGTGAATATTTGGTTTTAAGAATACAAAAATGTTTCAAATGGTTAAAACTTTACCATTCTGTGGTGCTTGCATAAAAACTGAACCATACAGTAAGATCAGGTTGTCATTTCAGTCCTATTGGCAAATCTTGATTTAATGATGGTATAATATTGTATTTATAAATTATTCATGAAGAAAAAAAATCACTAAAATTGTCTCCCTTGAAATAATGCATTTTCCCCACTTTCCTCAGTATATTGTGTGATGCACACATTTTTATATAATTAGTATGTCTTCAAAATGATGAGTTATAACAATGTTATGAAAAAACTAAACATTCCCTAAGCAATGAGTCATATTTAAGAGTGCTGATGATTTTTTGTTGTAACCCATATGTTCCATTTGCAATAGTTGTCCCGTGTCTTGGAAGGATAATAAATTAAGAAAAATCCTAGTGGTTATTTTTGGTTAGAAATAACTTTATAGTTTTAAAAATATAGCAGTGGATTATACAAAATAATTCAATACTGTTATGTGTCAACTAGTTTTGAGGATATAAAATATGTATAGTAATATCTACAGATCTACCGGTAATAAAGGGAAAGAAGTGTGACCTGAATTCTTTAACAAGGGAATTTTGAACAAGGATACAACCAATATCTTATCAATGCATTTGTGTAGTGTTTTTTTTAGTAATGCTGACTAACCTAATCATCAGATAATGTCTTCCAATAAAGTCTTCATTTTAAATCATGGCACTTTGTGAATACCAGCAATGCATGAATGAAGCTGAAAAATAAATTTATCAGCTTGTTTTACTGTCATGAGAATTATTTATTCTTCAAATTCTGTGTGAAACAATTTGAAAGTAATATAAAATATTACTGGTATCTATTCTGGATTTTACATCTTTTTTTTATAGATATTCTGTAAAAGTAAATCCATCTGAGCAGCTGCTCTAAAAAATGAGCCTTTGTTGCTAACCAGTGTCATAAAGATAATTTTTGAAACAAGAACAATTTCCCCAGAATAGATCACATCCATCATTTCGATTGGATTTTTCTCTTTTGTATTTCCCCCATATTTTCACAAATAAGAGATTTCTAAGGTCACAACCAGATAGCGGACTGGGTCTTATTGATACATGACCCTTATATATCAACGTTCTAAATATCAAAAATAATTTAAGAAAAATTACCTCATCATTTGCATTTAACCACTTCAGACTTGAGGTAACAATCTCTTTGACAACTTCCTGTTTGCTATTTTCATCCTGAAAAAAAAGTCCCAGTTTAATTTTGTTTATGAAAAATAGAAGAAAAAATGTTTCAAATTAAAATAAATGATATAATTTGAAATGCATATGATCTGATTTTAATGATATTTAAAATTTAATTCCTATAACAACTTTGAAATATTTCATTCACACTTTCGTCTAATTATAATCATGATATGGCACCTGACTTTTCTTTTGTGTCCCTCTTAAATACAAAGATTGAATGGATGCATCAAAGGTGAAAATTATTTACTGAATGAATTTAAAATATGCTACTTACTGTTTTGTTGATGAAATGTTGTATTTAATTCTCAAGTCTACAGATTTTTGACAGCAATTTATCTCAATTTCTATGCTACACTGAAAATAAAAAATAAGTTCATATATATATATTTGTATAAATTTCAAGATTGTTATAGTTTAATCTAAGAAGACTAAAAGATGATTCATTTAACATCAGAATCTTACTGAGGAAGGATATCTTATATATATATATATATATATATATATATATAGAAGTCTATAAAAGGACCAACCAGCAAATTTACTATAAACCGGATCGTCTATAATAGACGATACTGTGCAGATATGAAAAAAATATATAAGTCTAAAAATTTGCACAACGATACTAATATAAGATGGTATTATACGTAGATGTTGTTATTAAATCGTGTTGACAAATATTTCGCTTAACAAATAGCCTTCTTCGGTGTCAATTGTTATTAAATCGTGTTGACAAATATTTGACAACAAATAGCCTTCTTCGTGTCAATTGCAATTGACACCGAAGAAGGCTATTTGTTGTCAAATATTTGTCAACACGATTTAATAACAACATCTACGATAATACCATCTTATATTAGTATCGTTGTGCAAATTTTAGACTTATATATATATATATATATATATATATCTTAAAATACTAATTATTAATAAAATTATGTAAATGATCTTCAACATCAAAATAATTTTTCTGCATAAGAAGATAAATTCACCCTGAATGGTGAACTACAATTGAACATAATTTCAATTCTTTGATATAGATTTAAATTTGAATGTGTTCCAGTTTAAAAGATTATCAACATCCTTAATTGTAATAATTTTTTATGTTACAGAATTTTGACTAAAAATCATGTTAGTTTTTGCAAAATGTTATGTTCACTAGTTACTTCCCCTTAAATATATAAGTAAACTTAACAGCAACAAAACAAAATCATTGCTTTCTTCACGTTAAATATTTTTTTAACAAACCTGAGATAAAACAGGATATAACTTCCAAGTCCTGCAGCAACATTGAATTAACCTTTTTGTGTGATGTCAGTATCTGAAAAAGATGTAAATACTAGCTATAAATTCAGAAATTATTGCATGCATTTACAATTGTGATTTTTGAAGAATGGCTGGAAAAGCGAGACTGATTATTGCAATTTCAGAAAAATCTGCATACATATGAATTCGATATCAGAATGACTTTTGTATTGTGAAACTCACCCAGTCACATTATTTGCAATTATAAAAACAATAATTTCTAAATTTAGTTTATATCTAAAATCCATATCATTATCAAAATCATTTTACTGCAAAAGAAGATGAATCTACCCTAAATTCCTAATTACAAATTAAACTTATTCTTTATTATGGATTTAAATTTGAATGTGTAATCTAATTTAAAAGATCATCACCATCCTTTGAAAACATTCTTTTTATGTTACAGAAATTGACTGAAAATAATGTAAGTTTTAACAAAATTTAATGTTACTGCCCCTTTAATAAAGATGTCAATTTAAGAGCAACAAAACAAAACCGTTGCTCTCTTCACCATAAATCTGTTTTTTAACAAACCTGAGATAAAATAGTACCAAACTTCAAAGTCCTGCAGCAACACGGAATAAAACTTGTGTGAAGTCAGCATCTGAAAAAGGATGGAATAACTTTTGTCAATGAAATATACTTCACCACTGGCACTTTTATAATTTTTAAAATCCATTAATGGGAAATCTATAAAATGTTGAATAAAAATATGCAAAAATTTCAACTTTTAAATTGTTTAAAAAAAATATTACTTAGTTTTTTCTACTTATTAACTTATCAATTAGCAATGCATTACTGTGAATAATCAAATATAATTTTACCTCTTAATGTTCACTATATTTTCTGTTAGATTGCTGTTTTAATTACATTTTCCCAATATAACAACTTATGCAAGCAAAATTATATCATCAACACAACATGCCTTAAAATAACCATGGAAAAGCCTTGGTTTCTTTATACATCTGAAATGACCATCTTTCTGGTTGAAATTAGTCTGCCATCATCAATGGAAAGTTTATCTCCTTCCTTCAGACCTTTGCTCTGGTCATGGATAACCTTCTTCCATAATGTTCCATCTTTTTGCAGCCAGTTGATGTCCAGTTGCAATTATTTCATGCATATTCAGGACAATAACTCCAGTAGGTAGGTTTTGCAAAATTGGTAAACCAGGATGAAAGGTATAAAATTTAAACTACCATAGAAAAAAGGGGCAGAAATTTTGCCTTGCAACAGGCAACCTATAAAACCCTCAGAGTTGTTGTAAGGGTTCTTTAACGTGCAGAGATCACTATCCCTACACAAGACATCTTATCTAAACCCCACATTCAGACAGGACATGGCTGTATATCTAATAAATTCCTCACAACAAAAAGCAGCTAGATGGTCACTTCAATTAAGTTTTACTGCTGGATGGGAGAAGTCCAGTTGATAAAATTTCTATATCCCAATCAACCCATGATGTTTCCCAATTTGGATAAACCTGGTAATTTTATATTGAAAAAATGTTTGAGATTGCCTCTATAAACCACATTTCCCCCTTCCAACTTTATTTGCAATTTGCCAATTCATATTCTGTTGTAAATCTTTGTAGGAAAAATCTACATTTTGCCCATATTTGCATTTTTCATCATGGCAAAGCATAAAAGGGACAAAATATTAAAATGTTCAAGAACTGTAGCAAAAAAAAAAAATAATTAAAAACGTTTTTGAATTACTAAGATCATACCTTTGTTTAACTCATGAAATTTTGTTTATTTTTTTATTTATTTTTATATTTTAACTCTATATGCTTTTTCAAAGGTACCACAAACCTCTCATATAAAAATCATAAAAATACTAAAAAACTGTATATGTTGGGAAATCATACAAATTCAAAGCATAGAGATATTTTAAAAGTTTTTGAAAATCAAACTGATAAAAAAAAGGTGTGTTTACACTAAAATTAAACTACTATCCATATCCAAATTGATAAATGATTGAAAATGTTGTAAAATATTTTGTTTATAGAAAAGAAGGATCCTGATATGTTGTGTAAATTCATGACACAAAATCGCTACACCCATATATGAGAAAAAGCCCTTTTATTGAACTTCTTCAAAAACACCACTTTCAATGCATTCCTACAATTTTATAAGTTTCCTAGTTGGAGAAAATAAAAAGGGATAAAATCACATTATTTTCTGTGAGTAACTGAAAAAAACCTCTCTCCATATACTTATTTATCAAGAGCACTTTACCATTTTTCTTACATTTAAATCTTTTGTGTGAACAATGGTTCATTTAATATTAATATATGGGCTATGGTGCATTTTATAAAGTGTCATGACAGGCAAGTACCTCACTAAAATAAAACAAATGAAAAACATGTAATATGTGTGTCAAACATCTGTAAAATGTCATCCACCCACTGTGCTCAGCAAATGATTTTGATGTCATACCCCTAAAACTAAAAATTCCTGGATCTGTTCCTTTTACAAAATACACTTTTCAGCAGTTGTAATCTTTATTTAAAAATTTAATTTTACTGTCAGCTCAATTTCTTAGAAAAGATATAGTCTTTTTCATGTTATTCTATATCTTTTATAGTCTTTTTCATGTTTTTCTATATCTTTTCAAGTATTTTGAATGGAAAGGAGACATCAAGAGCGTCTTCTACAATATTTAAAAATACATGCTTAAAGCAATTCCTATATGATCATGACAGGAAGGAAAAAAATCACTAAAATTAACATTTTTGAATTTTACAAAAATACCTTAATGTGGTTTTTTTTTTTTAAATCTGCTTTTAAGCATTGAATATTTAAAATTTGTGAATACATTTAAAACAGAAAACATTAAAGAGTTGCTATCAACACCAAATTCTCTAAATAACTTAAATGATATAAGACAAATACGGGCAAGGATCTGGACAACTTTAGTAAATGAATAATATGCACTACACTGGTTATATAATTTTGAAAAATATAAAAAAAAATCTAATTTAATTTTTACTAAGTGACACCCATAGAAAGAACTTTTTAAAGCTTCAATATCAAATAAATAAACTTCAGAAATGCATCACTAAGGAACTCTTATAAAAACTAGACAACATTTCAACTATCAACTATACGAAACCATTCAAATCAGCAAAAAAGCAAGAAACAAAGAAATACAACTCAGAAATGACCAATAAAGCCTAGACATACCAATGATAAAGAAAAAAGTTAGGTCTGTTAGATTGTTAAATGTTAGTACAGAAATGGCTAGTAAGTAAGATGTATTTCTGAATTCATTATTTGATATTTATTTGCATTAGTACAAATACTTTTGAATAAAATATTTTTTTCTGTCAATTTATAATGTAGTGCACATATTCCCTTAACATAAGGTAATTAATAAAGACTTAATAATAATAATATCTTGAATTTATTGAATTGTTTGTTATTCACCATTAACAAAATATTACCCATCTTTGAAATTGAGTATTACATGAACATGAATACAGATTATTTTTTTGTTATTTAGCAAATTTGTTGAAGATGGAAGATCTTTGATAGTCTCAGCTAAATTAATTCACTTTTTTCTGGATTAGTGTTTTAAATCTTGACATACTGTATAAGACACTTAATTCTTGGAGACCATAATTTTTTATGTTGATTTTCTTATTTTTTGTTAATGATCGATGATCTATGATCAAATCTGCTTTTATTCATATCCACAAAGCCATTTCATAGATTAACAGGTTATGTCAAATGCCAACTTTCAAAGCTGCAATTTCCACTATATAAAAGAGTATAAATCTGAACTATTTATAATTTTTTTTTTTAATCATTGATTTGGTTAAAGACTCCCTGATGAAAAAAATTCTAAAATGATGCAAGACCAGCAATTTAATATATGTGCTTCTAAATGGATGCAAACTAGCATACATCTGATACACCGTTTTTTGCTGTGCATGTACCGTACTGTGAAGTATACACACTGGCATACATCTGATATTGTAAGAATAACACTGACATACATCTAAAAGGTTAAGGATACAGGTTGGCAAACATCTAAAACATTACAGATACAGGCTGGCATACATCTGATACAGTAAGGATACAGACTGGCATACACCTGATATAGTAAGGATACAGGTTGGCAAACATTTGAAAAATTAAAGATACAGTCTGGCATACTTATGATACATGAAGTATACAGGCTGGCATACATCTGATATAGTAAGGATACAAGCTGGCTTACATCTGATATAGTAAGGATACAGGCTGGCATACATCTGAGATAGTAAGGATACAGGCTGGTATACATCTGATAAAGTAAGGATACAGGCTGGCATACATATGATATTGTAAGGATAAAGGCTGACATACATCTGATACATGAAGTATACAGACTGGCATACATCTAATATAGCAAGGATACAGGCTGACATACATCTGATTTGTAAAGGATACAGGTTGCTAAACTTCTGAAACATGAGATACAGGCTGGCATACATATGATATAGTAAAGATACAAGCTGGCATACATCTGACATAGTAAGGAAACAGGTTGGCATACATCTGATATAGTAAGGATCAGGCTGGCATACATCTGGTATAGTAAGGATACAGGTTGGCAAACATTTGAAAAATTACAGATACAGTCTGGCATACATATAATACATGAAGTATACAGACTGGCATACATCTGATATAGTAAGGATACAGGTTGACATACATCTGATATGTTAAGGATACAGGTTGGAAAACTTCTGAAATTTTAGATACAGGCTGGCATACATATGATATAGTAAGGATACAAGCTGGCAGACATCTGATATAGTAAGGATACAGGCTGGCATACATCTGATATTGTAAGGATACAGGTTGGCAAACTTTTGAAACATTAAAGATAGTCTGGCATACATATGATACATGAAGTATACAGACTGGCATACATCTAATATAGTAAGGATACAGGCTGACATACATCTGATAGGTTAAGGATACAGGTTGGAAAACTTATGAAATTTTAGATACAGGCTGGCATACATATGATATAGTAAGGATACAAGGTGGCATACATCTGATATAGTAAGGATACAGGCTGGCATATATCTGATATTGTAAGGATACAGGTTGTCAAACTTTTGAAACATGAAAGATAGTCTGGCATACATATGATACATGAAGTATACAGACTGGCATACATCTGATATAGCAAGGATAAAGGCTGACATACATCTAATAGGTTAAGGATACAGGTTGGAAAACTTCTGAAACATTAGATACAGGCTGGCATACATATGATATAGTAAGGATACAAGCTGTCATACAACTGATATAGTAAGGATACAGGCTGGCATACATCTGAAGGATACAGCCTGATATACATCTGATACATGAAGGAAACAGGCTGATATACATCTGATAGGTTACGGATACAGGTTGGAAAACTTCTGAAACATTAGATATAGGCTGGCATACATATGATATAGTAAGGATACAAGGTGGCATACATAGGATATAGTAAGGATACAGGCTGGCAAACTTTTGAAACATTAAAGATAGTCTGGCATACATATGATACATGAAGCATACAGACTGGTATACATCTAATATAGTAAGGATACAGGCTGACATACATCTGATAGGTTAAGGATACAGGTTGGCAAACATATGAAACACTAAAGATACAGTCTGGCATACATCTGATATAGTAAGGATACAGGCTGACATACATCTGATAGGTTAAGGATACAGGTTGGAAAACTTCTGAATCATAAATACAGGCTGGCATACATATGATATAGTAAGGATACAGGTTGGAAAACTTCTGAAAAATTAGATATAGGCTGGCATACATATGATATAGTAAGGATACAGGCTGGCATACATCTCATATAGTAAGGATACAGGCTGTCATACATCTGATTTAGTAAGGATACAGCTTGGCATACATCTGATATAGTAAGGATACTAACTGGTATATTTCCGGGTCATTAAGGATACAGGCTGGCATATGATTTGGTTCAAGTATACAAAATGAAAGTCTGAAATGAAAAGAATAGGTTCGAAATTATGAGTCTGTTTTGTCTTTGTGGGAGAATCAAGCAAGATGTTTATATCCAGCTGAATTAAAGGGTTGACATCTGTATGAGTAATAACCATGAAATTTTTTTCACATTAAAAATTTAAAACATATTTTGGAGAATATAGTGGAGTATACTACATTTTAGTTGTCTCATGCTTTAAACTATTCAATTGAATGATTGTGCAAAACACAGTAATTTTGTGTTTAAATATAACACCTATTCAAATTAAGAATAAATAACCAAGAAAAATTTACGTAAAAAGTTTACTAAATTATCTTTTTTTACGATTTACAGGTCTGTAAGTCTAATATTATATATTACTGTGATAATGTATATCTGTAGGACAACATTTACAAACAATAAAAATTAAACCCATCATAAAATGAAAAAAATACTGTTTTTTGCATGTCTAATTTTCACTTTTTCACAGAAGACATTGAACATTGAAATAAATTGTACACAAACATTTCTCTGTCCATTAAAATGCATTGTGGCCATGAAATATTAAAAAGAAATGCGCTGAAGATTTAACTGTTAAAATTTAAGGTCTAAACTGGGAACAAAACCAGATGCAAAAAGTAATTTTATATATATATAGTATAAACTTACAGGCTGACATATATCTGATACTTTAAGGATACTGAGGTTGGCCATCATCTGATAGGTTAAGGATGCAGACTGGCATATAATCTTGTTCCAGTATACAAGATGAAAGTCTGAAAAGAAAAGAACAGTTTTGAAATTATGAGTTTGTACAATTAACCTTATAATTAACATGGCCCAACTTTCTTTGTGGTAGAAACAACCAAAATATTTATAATAATTCAGCAAAATTAAACAGAGGACATAAAAATCTGTATGAATAATTTCATTAAACTTTTTGCACCTTAAAAAATCAAAACACATTTGGGAATACAAAGTGGAGTAAACTTAATTTTAGTTGTCTAATGCTTATAACTTTTCAATTGATTGATTGGGCAAAACAAAGTAATTTCGTTTTTAAATACAACACTCGATTCAGATTCATAATAAAAAAAATTATTTAAAAAATCCAGTGAATTCTACATTAATACAGTTCACTAAAATAAAATGTTAAAGATTTACAGGTCTACAAGTCTATCTTATATATTACTGTAATAATGTTAATCTGTAAACAAACATTTACAAACCATAAAACTGGATCCATCATATCATAAACAAAATATTGTATATTGTGTCTAATTTTTCCCAGTAGACATTCAACCATATAATAAATCGTACATGAACATTTTCTGTTAAGTAGAATTCACTGTGGAAATGAAATATTATAAATAAATGCAGTGAAGATCTAATTGTTGAAATTTTAGAACGCAAACAATAACCCGATATATATTGTATAAACTTACAGGCAGGCAAACATATGACAGGTTAAGGACACAGGTTGGCAAACATCTGAAACATTAAGGAAACAGGCTGGCATACATCTGATAGGTTAAGGATGAAGGTTGCCAAACATCTGAAACAGTAAGGATACAGGCTGGCAAACATCTGACAGGTTAAGGATACAGGTTGGCAAACATCTGAAACATTAAAGATACAGGCTGGCATACATGTGATACATGAAGTATACAGACTGGCATACATCTGATATAGTAAGGATACACGCTGACATACATCTGATAGGTTAAGGATACAGGTTAGCAAACATCTGAAACATTAAAGATACAGACTGGCATACATATGTTATAGTAAGGATACAAGCTGGCATATATCTGATATAGTAAGGATACAGGCTGTCATACATCTGATTTAGTAAGGATACAGACTGGCATACATCTGATATAGTAAGGATACAGGCTGGTATATTTCCGAGTCATTAAGGATGCAGGCTGGCATATGATTTGGTTCAAGTACACAAGATGAAAGTCTGAAATAAAAAGAACAGGTTTGAAATTATGAGTCTGTACTGTCTTTGTGGTAGAATCAAACAAAATGTTTATATCCAGCCGAATTAAAGGGCATTAGCTACCAGATATGAAAAAAAAATAAAATATGTTTTTTTTTGTTCAATCATTAATTCTACAAAAAACTCATTCTTAAATAGGTTAAAACGAATATTAACATTTTTCAACCTATAATATGAAATCAAACAGACCTAAATATATCCAATTGCACGAGTTTGCTACCTATTTATATCTAAGTTTATATTTATATCGGGTTATATGACCGTCGGCAGTCTTCGAAGGTCACCTCGTTGGTTAATTAGATGGCGTCTAGACTAAAATACACACCAAATGCTGATACATACTAATGAGTAAATGCATCGTATAGTTTATTTTAGACTTTTTATAATTTGGATATACGTTTTAGTATGTTATATGTCATGTATGAGAATTTGAGACAAATTGGTGAACATGAATTTGACAGTTAATGACCCTTTAAAGGGAAAACATCTGTATGAGTAATAACCATTACCGGTAAATTTTTTTCACATTAAAAATTTAAAACATATTTGAGAAAATATAGTGAAGTATACTAAATTTTAGTAGTTTCTTGCTTTAAATTATTCAATTGAATGATTGTGCAAAACACAGTAATTTTGTATTTAAATATAACACTGATTCAGATTCAGAATAAATAACCCAGTGAATTTACATAAAGAGTTTACTAAATTAAAATTTTTAAGATTTACACGTCTACAAGTCTAATATTATATATTACTGTGATAATGTATATATCTGTAAGCCAACATTTACAAACCATAAAACTGGACCCATCATAAAATAAATGAAAGAATGTTTTGCATGTCTAATTTTCACTTTTTCACAGAAGACATTGAACATTGAAATAAATTGTACACAAACATTTCTCTGTCCATTAAAATGCATTGTGGCCATGAAATATTAAAAAGAAATGCGCTGAAGATTTAACTGTTAAAATTTAAGGTCCAAACTGGGAACAAAACCAGATGCAAAAAGTAATTTTATATATATAGTATAAACTTACAGGCTGACATACATCTGATACTTTAAGGATACTGAGGTTGGCCATCATCTGATAGGTTAAGGATGCAGACTGGCATATAATCTTGTTCCAGTATACAAGATGAAAGTCTGACAAGAAAAGAACAGTTTTGAAATTATGAGTTTGTATAATTAACCTTATAATTAACATGGCCCAACTTTCTTTGTGGTAGAATCAAACAAAATATTTATGATAATTCAGAAAAATTAAACGGAGGACATAAAAATCTATATGAATAATTTCGTTAAAACTTTTTGCACATTAAAAAATCAAAACACATTTGGGAATATTTAATGAATGGCAATTATTTATTTTGAATTTATTGAACCATAAAATTAATTTTTGACTCTTCACATTGAATAATCCGCGAAGCGGATTATGTAAAATGTGGTCAAAAATTAATTTTATGGTTCAATAAATTCAAAATAAATTATTGCCATTCATTATAAATAAATTTCTATCAATAATAAGGCTAAAAGAACTTTTTATATTATTTATATTAACAATAACAACGTACACACATGTTGGCGTATGAATATGCAACGTCAGAGTGGGCGTGTCGCCATAAAAATTGACAACATTGAAAATAAAAGTAATACTTTTAACCAATCAGAAGACAGTAAATACGCCAAATTTATTTATATACAAAGTGGAGTAAACTTTATTTTAGTTGTCTAATGCTTATAACTTTTCAATTGAATGATTATGCACAACACAGTAATTTTGATTTTTAAATATAACACTGATTCAGATTCGGAATATAAAATCCAGTGAATTTACATAAACAGTTTACTAAATTAAAATTTTTAAGATTTACAGGTCTACAAGTCTAAAATTATATAATACTAGCTGTGATAATGTATATCTGTAAGCCAACATTTACAAACCATAAAACTGGAACCATCATATAATAAACGAAATACTGTATATTTGGAAATTTTTCGCAGTAGACATAGAACCTTGAAATAAATTGTACAAACATTTCTCTTGATCATTAAAATTCATTGTGGCCATGAAACATTAAAAATAAATGCAGTGAAGATTTAACTGAAAATTTAAAACTAGGAACAAAACCTGATGCAAACAATAACCTTATATATAAATAGAATGAACTTACGGGCTGACATACATCGAATATGTTAAGGATACTGAGGTTGGCAATCATCTGATACGTTAATGATGCAGGCTGGCATATTATCTTGTTCAAGTATACATAAAAAGATGAAAGTCTGAAAAGAAAAGAATAGATGCATACAACTTTTCAATTGAATGATTGTACAAAACATAGCACAGCCAGAAATTAGTAGTATTTTTGCTAATTAATATTCATAATATGTAAATGAGAATTGTACCACGTGATAATAGTTTGAACTGGACTGGCTTGATATCATTAAAATCTTTAAAACACGGATATTATAAGTTGCCCGTCACAGAGTCCTTGTTTATAATCACTCTGATATTTCCGTAAAGTTGTCAGGCGGTCAAAATCAAAACAATGAACGCGAATTTAGTGTTTTTCGTGTTTTCGTGAGTTTATTCTTCTTGAAATAGGGGCATTTTAACTTTAGGTGGGAACCTAGAGTTCAACGACTACACATACAAGGTTTGGACTTGCTTATTCTTTGGACATTCAAGTTTCAAGTTTCATCCCCGCAACCTGTTTTTGTAATGACCTTGTTAGCCAATTTTCAACACGAAGTTTGCAAATTTGACGTTTCAGCCATTTTAGCCTGTATTTTATACTGCAATGTTAAAAGCCTCTCGCTTCGATTTTTAAAATAGCTCAGGAACCTTGATTTTTGCAACGACAGTCATTATGTTTCGTTTAAATGGTGTATATTGTTGTGTATATTTATTTTCTGTCCCCAGAACCTGTCTATCACTTAAATTAAAGTTAAAACAGACATTTTTTTTCAAAATTCCCTATCATTTCAATAAAATTTCCGTGACCCGTATCAGATTTCTTTAGTATAATATTCAAATAAGCAAAGTGGCGTTGATTTCTGGATATGGTAGTTTTGTTTTTAAATATATAGTCGGATTCAGATTCAGAATGAAAAATCCAGTGAATTTACATAAATAGTTCACTACCAAATTTAAATGTTAAATATTTACAGGTCTACAAGTTTATTTAACAAGAGTGCACACAATGAAATGTCTCGCTTGTTTTACTGACCATTGATTTTATGTTGATAGTCCTAAATATAAAGCTTTACTTCAAGTATCACATAAACTTAACATGATCCAAGAAAATGAGGTCAAAGTCAGATAAATCAAACTGGAAATACATGTACACCTTACAATCATTCTATACACCAAATATAATTGACCTATTGCTTAAAGGTTCTTAGAAACGAACTTAACCAGGAAAACTTAACATTGACCAAGAACCATGAAAATGAGGTCAAGGCCAGATGAACCATGCCAGACAGACATGCACACCTTACAATCAATCTATGCCTTAAAATATAGTTGACATATTGCTTATAGTATCTAAGAAACAAACTTAACCATGAAAACTTAACATTGACTAATGAACCATGAAATGAGGTCAAGGTCAGATGATACCTGCCAGACAGACATATACACCTTACAATCATTCCATACACCAAATGTAGTTGACCTATTGCTTATAGTATTAGAAAAAAAGACCAAAACACAAAAACTTAACTTTAACCACTGAACCATGAAAATGAGGTCAAGGTCAGATGACACTTGCCAGTTGGACATGTACACCTTACAATCATTCCATACACCAAATATAGTAGACCTATTGATTATAGTATCTGAGATCTGGACTTGACCACAAAACTTAACCTTGTTCACTGATCCATGAAATGAGGTCGAAGTCAGATGAAAACTGTCTGACAGGCACATGGACCTTGCACGGTACGCACATACTAAATATAGTTATCCTATTACCCATAATAAGACAGAAATTAACATTACAAAAAATATTAACTTTTTATTCAAGTAGTCACTGAACCATGAAAATGAGGTCAAGGACAATGGACATATGACAGATGGAAACTTCATAACATATGGCATCTATATACAAAGTATGAAGCATCCAGGTCTTCCACCTTCTAAAATATAAAGCTTTAAAGTATTTATAGTTAACGCTGCCGTTGGATCACTATCCCTATGTTGAGCTTTCTGCGACAGAAGTCGCAGGGTCAACAAAAACTGTGATAATGTAAATCATAAAACTGGATCCATCATAAAATAATTTGACAAAATATTTTGATATTTAAAGTATAAACTTACTGGCTGATATACATCTGATACATTAAGGATACAAGCTGACATACATCTGATAGGTTAAGGATGCAGGCTGGCATATAATCTTCAAGTATACAAGATGAAAGTCTGAAAATGATCATGGCCCAACTGTCTCTGTGGTAGAATAAATTAAAATGTTTATGATAATCCAGCAAAATTAAACAAGACAACTCCAAAATATGTATGAATAATTTCCATTAATTTGTTTACATATTAAAAATTTAAAACATATCTAACAAGAGTGCACACGCTGAAATGTCTCGCCTTCTTTACTAATCATTGATATTATGTTGATAGTCCAAAATATAAAGCTTTATTACAACTGTCACATAAACTTAACATAACCAAGAAAAATAAACATTGACCAATGAACCATGAAAATGAGGTCAAGGTCAGATGAACCATGCCAGGCAGGCATGTACAGCTAATAATTCGTCCATACAACAAATATAGTTGACCTATTGCTTATAGTTTAAGAAAAACAGACCAAAACACAGAAACTTAACACTGAGCAATGAACCATGAAAATGAGGTCAAGGCCAAATAAAACCTGCGCGACTGACATATAGATCATAAAATATTTCCATACACCAAATATAGTTGACCTATTGCATATAGTATTAGAAAAAAAGACCATAACTCAAAAACTTAACTTTGACCACTGAACCATGAAAATGAGGTCAAGGTCGGATGACACCTGCCAGTTGGACATGTACACCTTACAGTCCTTCCATACACCGAATATACTAGACCTATTGCTAATAGTATCTGAGATATGGACTTGACCACCAAAACTTAACCTTGTTCACTGATCCACGAAATGAGGTCGAGGTCAAGTGAAAACTGTCTGATGGGCATGAGGACCTTGCAAGGTACGCACATACCAAATATAGTTATCCTATTACTTATAATAAGACAGAATTTAACATTACAAAAAATCTGAACTTTTTTTTCAAGTAGTCACTGAACCATGAAAATGAGGTCAAGGACATTGGACATGTGACTGATGGAAACTTCGTAACATGAGGCATCCATATACAAAGTATGAAGCATCCAGGTCTTCCACCTTCTAAAATATAAAGCTTTTAAGAAGTTAGCTAACGCCACCGCCGCCGCTGCCGGATCACTATCCCTATGTCAAGCTTTCTGCGACAAAAGTCGCAGGCTCGACAAAAATACATATATATATAGGAGTATAATTAATTTTAGTTGTCTCATGCTTATAACTTTTCAGCTTAATGATTTGGAAAAACAAAGTACATGTAATTTTGTTTTTAAATATAACACTCGATTCAGATTCATAATGAAAAATCCAGTGAATTTACATTAATAGAGTTCACTAAAATAAAATGTTAAAGATTAACCGGTCTACAAGTCTATATTATATATTACTGTAATAATGTAAATCTGTAAGCCAACATTTCACACCATAAAACTGGATCCATCATATAATAAACAAAATATTTGTATATCGTGTCTAATTTTCCCAGTAGACATTTATCCGTGTATCGTACACAAACATTTTTCTGTTAAGTAAAATTTTATCCATCATATAATAAATTTTTCTGTTCATTTAAATGCATTGTGCCATGAAACATTAACAATAGATGCAGTAAAGATCTGTCAAAATTTAGGTCCAAACTGGGATCAAAACATGATGAAAAAAAAACAAACCTGTATTATAAAGCATTAACTTACAGGCCGACATACATCTGATAGTTAAGGATACTGAGGTTGGCCATCATCTGATAGGTTATGGATGCAGGTTGGCATATAATCTTTTTCAAGTATACAAGATGAAAGTCTGAAAAGAACAGATCAGTTTTGAAATTAAAAGTTTGTATAAAATGATCATGGGCTGACTGTCTTTGCAGTAGATTAATTCAAAATGTTTATGATAATCCAGCAAAATTAAAAGACATCAAAATCTGTATAAATAATTTCCATTAAATGTTTTACACATTAGAAAATTAAACACATTTGGGAATATGTATAGTGGAGTGGAATATACTTTATTTTAGTTGTCTCATGCTTATAACTTTTCAATTGAATGATAGTGTGAAACAAAATAGCTTTGTTTTTAATTATTAAACAGGTTCTGATTCAGTATGAAAAATCCTTTGAATTTACATTTAGAGTTCACTAAATTCTATCTGATATATTACTGTGATAATGTAAATGTGTAAGCCAACATTTACAAACCATAAAACTGGATCCATCAAATAATAAACGAAATACTGGGAAATTTTTGAGTATCTAATTTTTGCTATTTCACAGCAGACATTAAACTTTGCAATAAATTGTTTGCAAGCATTTTTCTGTTCATTAAAATACACTGTACAAGAATATTAAACATTAAAAATAAAAATAAATGCAGTGAAGATTTAACTGTCCAATTTGAGGTCCAAACCAAGAACAAAACCTGAAGTTAAAAATAACTTGATATATAGTATAAACTTACAGAATCTCAACCTTCATAAGAATCTTTGGCTTTCTTCTGGCTCTTCACAGGCACATCAGAAAACTATCAATTCATCAACTTTTGTCAATTAAAATAAAATTTACCAGAAATTGAAAGAGAAAAAACAACCATAAAGATCAGCAGGTCAGCATAGCATTTTAAAAGTTATATACTGTGCTAAATGCATGCTTTTAGTTGTGATAAGGTGGTGCTGCTGCTTATGATGTTAATCCATGCCATGCTCGTGGTATCTTGTGTTTTGCCAACCAAAGGTTACAATCCATTTTGCTTTGAAACAGATTGTAAACACTGACAAGCAAATCTGTGCTATGCTGAATTTTTTAACATGATGGTGTTTTGCTCTTAGATCATAAATTTTAACATTGAAATGAACTTTAAAAACCCATTTATGCATCACTGTAAATAATTAGGTCTTTCCACTTTTCCGTGGAAAGACCTATTGATTTTGTTCTGATTATTATTATTAGGTCTTTCCACCTTTCCGTGGAAAGACCTATTGCTTTTGTTCTGATTATTAGGTCTTTCAACCTTTCCGTGGAAAGACCTATTGCTTTTGTTCTGATTATTATTTTTTTTTTTTCTTCCGCCTAATTTTTCTTCTTGCGTAGTATTGTTGGTTCATAAGATTTGATTTGATTTGATTTTTTGTGTTTTAACACCACTTTTAAGCACCGCTTTTGGGCTATTTCGTGGCGGTCAGTTTTAATTGGTGGAGGAAGCCGGAGTGCCCGGAGAAAACCACTGACCTTCGATAGGAAAACTGACAATCCTAGTCAATTAAGATTGGAGTCGAGTGCACCCGCACGAGCGGGGTTCGAACTCACAACCTCAGTGTTGACTGGCTAGTGATTACAGTAGTAACTACTTAGACCACTCGGCCACCGAGGCCCCTTGTTTCATAAGATGTCGCTTAGATATTTGGAATATGATATCGTATAGTTTATATGCTTTAAAAATTGACAACTGCTAAACCAAACACTTTACGTTGTAAGAGTTATCTCCCCAAACACTGTTTTTCTTGTGACCACTACATCTTCCCAACCGTAAAAGATTACGACAAATTTATTTTACCAAATTGCATCTTTTCATTTTCAGGATTAGGATTTTAATTTTGACCGAAGCTTTCCGGAGACTCCATATAGAGTTATTTCCCCTTATGCATTTGATATAAGTGATATGCATTTCTAACTGGTAAACCACAAGTGATAGAGACCTAGGGTCTTTTGATTTGAGGTCCTTGGTCCAAAAAAAAGAAAATTTGATCAAGGTCAAAGGTCAAGGTCATATTCTAAATTTTGATTTTAGCTTATTTTCACTTCTTTTCAAAAACCGTATAAGATATCGACAACATATTATTACTAAATTGCTAGTTGTGACATGTCGAAACACATACATTTTGGTTTAAAGGGTGCGCTAACATTAAATTAGAGTTTTCTCCCCTCTTGCATTTAAAAATACACGTATGGTGATATAACTCATTAACCATATATAATTAAGACCTAGGGTCTTTTGATTTGAGGTCCTTGGTAAATGACCTTGAAATTGAGCTCAAGGTCATAGGTAAATTTGACGTTCTAGATTTTGACCTTTGCTTTTACCTCATATGTATACATGATAAAGTCATGGGACTTTTTGCATTAGGTTGCAAGCCATTTGACCTTGGAAAATCCAATCAGAAGTGACCTTGTGTAAACCGGAAGTAGCTATTTTTTGTACTTATTTAATATAAAAGCATATAGAACCATATATTTTTGGAATCAGTGTCAAGTAAACATTCAAATTATACCGGAAGTAACATTTTTCAAACCGGAAGTGACAAATTATCTCCCTTAATTAAAAAAAAAATGTATAGAAACCATATATTTTTGGAATCAGCGTACAATAAGCTATCATTTGACGCTGGAAATGACATTTTAAACCAAATTTTAATATTTTCATATCAAAATAGATCTTTATGGGTGGAAAGACCTTCAATTGTTCTCTGAACAATTGGTTTTTAATTATGATTATTTTTTTTTTCTTCCGCCAAATTTTTCTTCTTGCGTAGTATTGTTGTTTCATAAGATGTCGTTTAGATTTTGGAATATGATATTGTATAGTTTATACACTTTAAAAATTGACAACTGCTTAACCGAACACTTTACGTTGTATGAGTTATCTCCCCAAACACTGTTTTTCTTGTGACCACTACTCCTTCCCAACCGTAAAAGATTACGACAAATTTATTTTACCAAATTGCTTGTTACATCTTCAGGATTAGGATATTCATTGGACCGAAGCTTTCCGGAGACTCCATATGAGAGTTATTTCCCCTTATGCATTTTATATAAGTAATATGCATTTCTAACTGGAAAACCATAAGTGATAGAGACATAGGGTCTTTTGATTTAAGGTCCTTGGTCCAAAAAAATGAAAATTAGGTCAAGGTCAAAGGTCAAGGTCATATTATAAATTTTGATTTTGGCTTATTTTCACTTATTTTCAAAAACCGTATAACATCTCGACAAATTATTTTTACTAAATTGTTAGTTGCGACATGTCGTAACTTATAAATTTTGGTTGAAAGGGTGCGTAGACAATAAATGGGAGATTTCGCCCATCTTATATTTAGAATTATGCGTAAAGTGATATAACTCATTAACCATACATATTAAAGACCTAGAGTCTTTTGATTCGAGGTCCCTGGTTTGTGACCTTGAAATTGAGGTCAATGTCATAGGTTAATAGGACGTTCTAGATTTTGACCTTTGCTTTAAATTCATCTTTTATACATCATAAAGCCATAGGAACTGACATTTTAGACTGATTTTTAATATTTTAATATCAAAATAGATCTTTACTGGTGGAAAGACCTTCAATTGTTCTCTGAACAATTGATTTTTAATCATTATTATTTTTTTTTTTTTTTTTTCTTCCGCCTAATTTTTTTCCTTGCGTAGTATTAATGTTTCAAAAGATGTCGCTTAGATATTTGGAATATGATATCGTATAGTTTATACGCTTTTAAAACTGACAACTGCGTAACCAAATACTTTATGTTGTAAGAGTTATCTCCCCAAACATTGTTTTTCTTGTGGCCACTACTCCTTCGCAACCGTTAAAGATTACGACAAATTTATTTTACCAAATTGCTCGTTACATCTTCAGGATTAGGATTTTAATTTTGACCGAAGCCGTAATGAGATTCCATATGAGAGTTATTTCCCCTTATGCATTTGATATAAGTGATATGCATGTGAAACTGGTAAACCATAAGTGATAGAGACCTAGGGTCTTTTGATTTGAGGTCCTTGGTCCAAAAAAAATAAAATTAGGTCAAGGTCAAAGGTCAAGGTCATATTATAAATTTTGATTTTGGCTTATTTTCACTTCTTTTCAAAAACCATATAAGATATTGACAACATATTTTATAAAATTGTTAGTTGCGACATGTCATAAAACATACATTTTGGTTTAAAGGGTACACTAACATTAAATTAGAGTTTTCTCCCTCTTGTATTTGAAAATACTCTTATGGTGATATAACTCATTAACCATATATAATTAAGACTTAGGGTCTTTTGATTTGAGGTCCTTGGTTTATGACCTTGAAATTGAGCTCAAGGTCATATGTTATTTTGACGTTCTAGATTATATATATGATAAAGCCATGGGACTTTTTGTATAAGGTTGCAAGCCACTTGACCTTAGAAAGCCAACCGGAAGTGACCTTAAGTAAACCGCAAGTAGCTATTTTTTGTATTTATTTAATATAAAAGTATATAGAACCATATATTTTTGGAATCAGTGTCAAGTAAACATTCAAATAATACCGAAGTAAATTTTTCAAACCGAAGTAACAAATTATCTCCTTATTTAATTTTTTTGTATATAAACCTCATATTTTGGAATCAGCGTACAAAAAGCTATCATTTGACGCTGGAAATGACATGTTAAAACGAATTTTATTATTTTCATATCAAAATAGATCTTTACGAGTGGAAAGACCTTCAATTGTTCTCTGAACAATTGGTTTTTAATTTTGTTTGAATTTCTTGCACCTACCTAAAGGTTGAGAGTACAATGCAATATCATCTTTCAGTAACAAATGAAAAAGAAATTGTGAATTGATGTCATACTAATAACATTCTGATGTACAAGCCCTGTAGCATCCATCTATGGGGAAGCAGGAAATGCTTGTATCCATGTTTTTCTATGTTGTGATGTTATACTATTGTTTCAGAAAAAGGGAGAAGGTTTGGTACCATTAAAACGTTTAATCCCGCTGCAAATGTTTGCACCTGTCCTAAGTCAGGAATCTGATGTACAGTAGTTGTCATCTATACGTGTTTCTCGTTTCTCGTTTTTTATATAGACTAGACCGTTGGTTTTACCGTTTGAATGGTTTTACACTAGTACTTTTGGGGCCCTTTATAGCTTGTTGTTCGGTGTGAGCCAAGGCTCCGTGTTGAAGGCCGTACATTGACCTATAATGGTTTACTTTTATAAATTGTTATTTGGATGGAGAGTTGTCTCATTGGCACTCACACCACATCTTCCTATATCTATTTATTCCTGAATACAAAATTTATAAAATTACAGATAAAAAGTCATAACACATCTGGCGGTCAACATACTGTCTTCAGGATTAGTAACTACTAACTACATATTTTATCAAGCTATAAATTATTCAAGTTGAGAAATCCAGAGATTATCAAAGATATTCCATTAGCACCAATTTCTCAGAAATGACAACAAAAACCACAATAAAATTTGACAAAATATAGCAACTATACATTGTTTTCATGATTTGGAACAAGCATATGCACATGTTGCTGGGTTAAATTTAAAAAAAAAAACCAATATGTTATTGTTTACCCTCATCATATCACCTCTCAGGTTTCAGTATGATGTACATATTTCTCCTTTGAAAACAACATATTTTGCTGATTAAAGGGGGATAATGTTATAAAATTGAAAGTGGGTTCCATTCTAGTTAAGTTTTACAAAACATTTGGTAGGAAAAACTATTTTATTTATTACATATAGAATATTATTTCTGTGAAACCCTCTTTTTTTCTTTTTTCCCTCTTATAAGTTTGATTTAGTAAAGACGTATTTAACTTTATTTTAGTATTCTTTAAATATGGGAGATAACTCATTTTCAATGATAATGAAATTATTTCTACCTTGCTAAATACAAATGTAATCAATATATATAATATCATTTACTTACCATTCAGCAACCAAATGTCTTTCCTTTATGGCTTGCTGTCTTAACATTATGTAGTCATTCAGTTTATTTAGATTCCTAATAAAACAGTAATAGCAAAGTTCCTACAAAACAGGATATTGTCAGTGAATTTTCTCATTCAAATGTACTCTCTTTACAAAGCCATGGTCTGTATCATTTATTGAATTTAGATGGTTTATGAAATCATTTGACTGATTGAAGGATGTTTAATATCAAGCTCGAATCTTGGCGGGGTTGTTGCATACCTGTGAAGTTTTCAAATTCTTCATTTTTAAGCGCAAGAGGACATAATGCTCCTCTTATATTGTCATAAGTGTTTATAATGATCTATAATCAACTACTTTATTGTTTGAATGAGTATGTATGTGCTAAAATACTCTTTTTAACTCATTTGAATTCCTGTTTTGAGTTGCTAAATTAATATAATAGATCAAAATAAATTCAAAATTCAAGTCTGCACCTCTCAAGGTGGAAATCCCCCGTAAATAGTTTATTCTGATTAAAAGAAATATTTTGAAGGAAAACATATTTCAGGGTTTTTATTACTAAATTCAATAATAAGTTCCTGAGAAAAAATAATGCTTGTTGTGACAAAAACAAAAAATAATTTGATGGGTGCATGGTAAAGTAACAACAATATTTAGATTACTGTGATCTGATCACTTTATACATTTGTACATGCAAGTTACAATAAATTATTTTTAAAAAAACCTTTCAACATTGAAAAATGCAATGTTAAATTCATGAAAATTTCCAGTTATTTCCAATATTCAACCAAACATTAAACAGAATGTATATAAAAAAAAAAAAAAAAAAAAAACAGAAAAAAACAAAGACCAACAAAACAGTACTGTTGTGTTTTCATGATATCCATTAAGTTATCTCCCTTAGTGGGACACTTGCCTAGACTGTCTCTCTCCTTGCTGTACAGCTATAATTTGGTGTTGAATTTTCCCATCTGTACATAATTATTCCTTACAGTTTGATAACTGATTAATGCTGGAAAAGTAACCAAAAAATTCACAAAGGACCAGCTTCAAACTTATTAAAAACTAGATGTGTCGGAGACACAAGTGGCCCCGCTCGCAAAAAAGCTTGAAGCCATTTTTAGGAGCGCAACCAAACGTAAACTCAATCTATGTATCTTCATAGTAGACTCACATGCTAAAAATCAGCGCAATATCATACAGTGTATGACTGTTCATTGCGGAATGCTTTGGGAATCGTCTGTTTCAGATTCTAAAATGTTGTTTCCCTTGTTTATGGCCAATAGCTGAAAAAATATTGACGAAACTTAAGATCTTAACTCACTGGTACTTTTCTGTTCTATCGATACTCAACGGGGGGGTGGCTAGGATGAAATTTGAAAAAAATAGGCAGGACAGGAGTTTTGAGTAAAAAAAAAGGCAGGATGAGCAACTTGGTAAAAAAAAAAAGGCAGGATGACAATTTGTGTAAAAAAAGGCAGGATAAACTGTCACGGAATAGAAGTTCCTCCATAATATAAGTTCCAAAAGGAAAAACTATTCTGGAATATTATTTCCACAGGAATAAATATTACAGTATATGTTCCTAACGGAATAAATGGTATAGAATATTTGTTCCAACAGGAATAGATATTATGACATTGTTTATAACAAAGTTTCCAGTGGAACTTCTGTTAGGCGGAACAAATATACGTTGACAAAACTAGTAAAAAAAAAAAAGGCAGGACCAAATAGAGTAAAAATAAAAAGGCAGGACAGAGATTACAACTAAAAAAAAAAGCAGGACAAAATGTTTCATCCTAGCCCCCTAAAAATCAAATGGTAGCTCCCTTATTTTGACCTTGACCACTGACAAAAGTTCATTCGATTTGAATTTTTTAAAAATAGATTGATTATGCCTTCGGCTTGCATGACTTTCAGTGCAATTATTTCATGCATATTCAGGACGATTAAGTAAATAGAAACGAATGTCCTAAAAAGCAGAAACTTGATAAACAATAGACAAAATTGGGGTTTACAAAAGGGATATCCGAACACAGAATTTTCAATACGGTGAACCCAGTGGGGCGGATACAAAATTTTAAAAAGTACCATATCAGTGGCGGATCCAGAGGGGGGTTCCGGAGGTTGGAACCCCCCCTTTTATCTTGACGATCAAGGCATTTGAATGGGGACATATAGTTGGACCCCCCTTTATTCTGGGTTGGGAACCCCCGTTTTAAAATGGCTGGATCCGCCCCTGCATATCGCACTTTCTGGCATTTAATGGGACCCGGGTTCTTTGCCACCCTCTATCGATAGTTAAACAAAAAATATGCTATCTAAATTAATGAATATATATTTTTCAGTTGGTTCCACTTTACAAATATCAAGATACTTGCTATTGCAAGTTCAATTTGACTGCATCGACCCAGGCTCATGTTTTTGTGCAAGCTCTACCGTTTTATTTTTATTTATTCCGTTGTCTAAAAACAATGAACAAGAGCTCGCTTCTCAAATTTCATCAGTTGCTGCTTTTGAAATTTGAAATACAAATAAATAAGTAAATAGAATATTAAAGATTAATACGTCGCTAATATGACAAGTTCAACGAAAATCATTTTAAAGGGTATATACTTTTGATTTAGTATTTAAAAACAAATTCTGTCAAAGTATTGGAATCTGAAATTTTGCGTCTTAACCTCGAAAAATTCGAAATCATATACTGAAATATATCCAGCCCCGAAGGCATATTTTTCTTTCCATATTGAGTGAGTGCATATCATATGTAAGTCATAACTTCATTGAAAATTCAACAGGTTGGGTACAACCCGCCAAATCGGGAACTATTCCCCATATGAGTATCAATCCAAATGAGGGATTGTTACTCATTTGGAATAGTTCCCCATTTGGTGGGTTGTCCCTAACCTGTTCAACGTCAGATGGTCTTCTGTATCATATCCAAAATTTATGAGAAAAGATTTAAAAATTCGTGTTTTGATCCACATAACGAAAATAATCTGGAAATTATCAAGGGTAAATATCTACCTTGTGTATGTGTGCTTCACGAACAGCTTCAAAGTTCACATCAAATCTTTTGCTTCTGTAAATTATGTCCGACCTGTTCGTCTGAAAACAAAGTGCTATTTGAAACACTTCGGCGGGAAGTTTTCCACTGGCCAAAAATTAAGGGTCACAAAACTTCAAACCAATGAGAACCTACAAAACAAGACACACCCTCGGCATTATAAAACTACTTACAAAATTTATTTGACCACAGCCTTGTTGAACAATAAACTTTAGATCTCAAATCAAGCATAAAAATGTAGCCTACGAACAAATTATAATAAAGAACGAACATGCATTTTAATTCTAGATAAGAAGTACGAGAAATATTGTTTTTTAATATGTATTTTTAACAGCATATATACTAATCGAAGTCCTAAATACGAACTAACCGGCGAAATTGTCCTAAACGGACATATCTAGATTTCATTACGGCAACCTGATTTGAATCTGTATAGAAAAATCATATATTTATTTCCTGACACAACTTGAACAACTTCAGTGCTTAGCTGACTAGATACAAGGGGAAATGTGTGTACTTACTCAATAGACACACTTCCGACGGCAGTAGACCAACGTTCCCGCCATACCGTGATCAAATAACCTACGTATTACTTTTTTCTTGTCTAGAATATGCATGAAATATTTGCAACTGAACGACTACCAAACAATACTATTAATTAATCGGTATATAAAATGAAAAGGACAAAAAATGATCAAAAATAACGAATCAAATTATTTACAACAAAGCGATATAAATTAACAGTAAATGTAACAGTGAAAAGAGGTTTACAACAGATAAACTTTAATCATATCTTTTACCATGGAAGTAATATTAAAAAGGAATAACAACGACTAATTAGCATGTATTAACAGCCTGCAGAGCTCTGTACTAAAGTCATATGATTTTATCCAATTATAGTCTCAGTGGCAAGACCCCTTTGGTTACTATCTGTGATACCGCGGTTGTAAAATGGCATCTGGAATTTCTTATCAGTCACGTGATTTTATCGAGTCCGGTAATTATAAAGCACCTGTATGAAATCTGAGGTTTATTATTAGAGATTTACAATAACTGTCTGACTCCGACCCGAGTCCGACTACGAGTCATAGTAAGACAGTTTAAATGACGGGGCTATCTCAAAACAATAAAATATTGTAAACATTGTGCTTTCATAATTTTAAACTAATTGAAAAGTTGTTTTCGGCGATTTACAAAACTCCCACAAACTTCAATAATAGCTTTTAGTTTGTGACGAAGATGCCTCCAAAGAGTTCCCATGACCTTATAGCAATAACGTATTCTGTTATAAGTCTGTTCAAAAGCCTAGGTGTGAATTAAGATTCATTTGAAAGTATGGAAACTGTTATGGTCCAATGTTGTCGTTCTGCAAATAAGTAAAACAAAATTATGAAAACAACAAGTCTTATTTATTTATTTATTTATTTATCTTTGCTTCTTTAAAGCATGAGTTTTGGATTGTACATCGTTTATTTGTGTTTAGTTGTTCTTGTGTTTAGGAAGAACAAAATACGGAAAGTCAAACAATCATAAAACAAAGAATTATTTAAAAATAAGAAGTGGTATGATTTCCAATCAGACAACTTTCCACCAGATACCAAATGACTTAGATGCTTAAAACTACAAAATGTATAGGTCTTCGTACGGACTTCAACAATGAGCAAAAACAATACCGCATTGTAAGCTATAAAGGGTCACAAAATGACATAGGTAAAACAATCCAAACGAGAAAACTAAAACGTATTCCCTTTTAATGCACAGTTCTAGAAATAAAATAAAAAAAATTATATGGCTATCTATATTATCAAATAAAGTATCCCCCCCTGAAGCTACACCCACCTCCATATCCAATCAATGTTCATCCCACACACTACTCAGTCCCGTCGTTTTGATTCTTTCTTCTTTTTCTATTTCATTTTGATCTACTTACCGGGTGAAGTTAGTCATCAGTTTGCGTCAGTCACCGTTTGTATCGTTTGTTCTCATTTTTTTTGGTTTCTTTTTAAAATTGTTTGAAGAAAAGCTAACATAAAACACTCTTTCAATTGCTTTGTCCAAAAAAAAAATCCTGCCGAACTGAAAGGCTGAAAGGTTAAAGATCTTGTAGATTTGTCTATTTGGAAAAAAAGAAGCGTCGTTTGGTTCTTTGTCAGACTTGTTTTTGTACACTTCTAAAATCAGACAAACAATTGCAAGCTAACTTGACAGGGAGGATGATTGGAATGACTAAGAAGGTTAATGCTGATTGAATAATGATTTTTTTTCTCATCAAAATAAATGCGAACAAGAGTATGCATTACAATTCACTCGCAGCTATAAAAAAACAAGTTTTCTGATCAAAAAAGATTTGAAACAATTTGCAATCATTCAAATCAAAATATTTATCCTATCCTCCAAGACTATATACAATGGGGAAAAATTTTGCTTGAAAAAAAAGATATACAAAAAACAAAATGAACAATAGTATTATTCAACTCCTTTAAATAATTCATCACATACAGAAGTGATCAGATATATATATAATAATACTTTATTCAGAAGCAATACAGCTTATAGAATATAGATAACACGAGCAAAAGATTGTTGTGAAAGCATTAGATTCTGAAAAAAAATCTGTTATAAAGAGAGAATGAAAAAGCGTTTTCTTCAAACCTTCAGGGAAAAAAATTAATTTGATGAATGGTTTTGTCCTATCACATTGCAACGCAAAGATTTAACACGGTAAAATCAATTAGTGTACAAATTATTTTGAGATCACCCCTATAGCTTACCTGTATGATTTGTAGTCGTACTCGTACTCGGACTCGGAGTCGGGTAGTTATTGTAAATCTCTAATAAGAAGGTGGCGCTGTATCATATAAAACCTCTACCTTCAGAAAGAAGTCGTATGATGTAAAAACTTCAAAACGGACGAGAATTGTTCAACCTACAACAGTTTAGCATGGAAAATTGTATTTAATTTAGCATATTTTTGCTTTTTACCGTTTGTTTTAAACTGTTCTAAAAGTATTTTCCGGTTAAAAGCGGATCCCGAGTAAAACAGTTAAATACCGATGAATTGAACAGGTTTCACATGATGTAGACAAATCTAGACATAGATTTTTTTACTGTTGAAATGTGCAAAGTTTATCGAGAAGTATTCTAAATTTATGTATATGTCATAAATGTCTTTGATTACATTATTGAAACTGGACAGCTAAAATAGGGATAATTTGGTAAACATTTATTTTTTTAAAAAGTGTTTATTGTGGAATACTTGTATTAATATAACAAGCTACAGCAAAAATTAAAACAAACCGACAAAATGAGCTTGACGCTATCTGTCTTACGGCAAATTCATTTTTACACGAATTAGTTTATGTATCAAGAACTATAAGTTAAAGGATAGAACCGTTTAGAATTGTGAATATTTTAACTGACTAAAACACGAAAGACTTAGATTATTCGTATTTAATAAAAGGGGGTCCGAACGTATTTTTTGTACAATCATCTTCTTAACTTACGGAAATGGCTTTTTAACTGTCTGTAAATATTAAAATTGAAAATGACCCAGCCTTGTTCTCCAATTTCATATGTGATAGCTGTCGGTACTATTAAGATCGAACTAACCAGAAATAGGAAAATTGGACTAAAATAAAAATTGAACGAATGACTCTATTCGGCAGCGTACATCAACGGAATGTAACGAATGGACTATTCGGGTTACTTCGCACGTATATATACGACAAAAACTTGTCTGTTCGTAGTTTTCCGTGAACACGAAAATGACCGAAAAGTGTCAGTGATTTGATCGATCACATGCGGAGAATCAACTTCCATGCCAGATATTAAACCAATTAACGAGTTATCGAAAGATGGGCGGTAACGCAGATGAAACCTTTGAAGTGACGACGTTGTTATTCCTTTTAAATATTACTTCCATGCTTTTACTAATACATTTTCAATCAGCTTTGTTAAACTTTTTGATTTTTTTAATGCCCCTTTGGAATCTTTCGCCTCTTGTTAAGTCTGATCAAGGAGGTTGTATGAAAAGGTCTCATACAAACTCCTTGGTCTGATTAAATTAATTTTAAACAGATAAGGACATTTTCTACTTAATTTTTGGCAATTCCTCGAACAATATGTTTTCTTCAAGTGTAAAAGTAAAATAATATTTTGATTATTGAAAAAGAATTCAAATAAACATTTAGACTAAGTTATATTAAAGTTCCAGCTGCAGACTAGCATTGACTAATGATTCATTTATTCCATCAACCATACGTCTTTAGAATAATCTTGATGATTCAACTTGTGATGCGGAATCAATAAATAAATTTAAAACTGAACTAAAAAAACTTTACCCTCAGAGTAACATATTTGTACCGAAGCAATATGAGTTTGGAATTCGAAAACTGAATATTATTCTAACCCAACTTCGATGTTTTGCATCATCCTTAAACTATGATCTATATAGGGTCAATATTTATTTCTGACCCTTCCTGCTGCTGTGGTGTTAATTGTGAAGATTCCTATCATTTCTTTTTTAAATGTATATTATATTTAGACATACGAAATAAAATGTTTGAAAGTCTGCGCTGGCTTCCAAATGATTGTAAAATTAGCATAGAACTACTAACCTCGGGTAGTTGTCTTCTTTCTCTAGAGCAAAACCAAACCATTTTCAAAAATGTCTTCGAGTTTATTAAAAGTCCGGAAAGATTTCTTGTTGTCTAGATAGCAAACCATGATCGCACACACATCATCATCTAGGTAAAAGTCTTCCCTTTTTTTTTTTTTTTTTTGTTTGTTTAATTTGTATTTTAATTTTTGTTTTTCTTTTCTAAATATTCATTTATTTATTTTATATATTTATTTTCTCTGTATTATTGTTTTCTTTCTGTCTTCACTCTTCTATTTTTGTCATAAATCTATATATATAAATAGATATACCATTCTATACATGCATGCTCAAACATATATTTTGTATTATATTGCTATAAATGTTAAATGGAGAAGACTCCATAAGTCTGTTTGACTTGTGTCTTATCCAATTTGTACTTAAAATATGTTTAAACTAAAAATTAAAGTTCCACGAGGTTTCACAAACTTTTGTTGAACGAATTCGGGTAAATTACCAGTGCTTTCGTAAGCATATAAATTATGCATTACTAGTATATTATGTCGGCGTTCGTTCTGTCTTTTATGAAAGATAAATAAAATTGTGATCACCTGCACTTCTTTTTGTCGCTTTAAATTTGTAAAAGATTATATATAAATTCGTTTATTCTTGTTTGTAATTAAATAAGTAATTGAGCTACTGTTACAGTTACTAGGAAAACTGAATCAATATTTACATACTGTCAACGTATCGAACACCTGTTGTGTATTGTTTTACATCACACTGGACATTTTGCTGACTTCGGAATCTTTATTTTAACGGTTGCTGAAATTCAATCTGACTTATTATTCAGTCATTCGTTTTTAGCATTTGTTACAGTGGGACAGGAGTAGACTAAAAAGTAGAGGAAAAGGGGGGTGGCAAACTCCTGAAAGTGAAAACAAACCACAGGGGGTTCACTTCCTCTTATTGGATGTACGGGGATGTGCCAAAAATATGGGTCATATTTTTACAAGATTTTATATAAAAAATGACCCTCCTTTTTGTCGAGCCTTCGACTTTTGTCGAAAAAGCGAAACATAGCGATCCTACATTCCGTCGGCGTCGTCGGCGGCGTCCACAAATATTCACTCTGTGGTTAAAGTTTTTG